>BHDV01019310.1:67037-77784 GCA_005406045.1 Adoxophyes honmai
GCGCTGCAGTGGCGCGGCAGCTTCATCAGCATCCTGAATATATTATTGTACTGGACCCTGAGCGTGTTGTACGATCGTTGCGTATAACGTTAAGCACAAGGCTTAGAATAACACCTTACATTTCTTGTTAGAAGAAGCGTATTTTAGGCGACCATAGAGTTGACTTTAAACCTAAAAATATACTAGAGATAGCTATGGAATGTATATTATTCGCTTGAAGGTTAACAGGAAGATTACCCTTAAGAGATAACGTTCGCCTTTGTACTTTATGTTTTCTTTTGTTTGTTATTTTGTCACGTTAATTTTGTACAATAAAGAGTTACATCCATACATCAATACCTTTTGGTATGCATCAGTCTCATAAATAACTGTAACATTAGATTTATTTAATATTCCTTTGACTTGCACCACCTCATTTCAGTCCAGTTTGTCGCGCCATCGATCATCTTCACAGGTTTTTGCAGAGTCGCGTGAAGTGTCGAAAATTACCTACATCGCACTACAGAGCGGAGAAAATAATTTGTTCGCAGAATGTTTACGCGAATTTCCCGTTTTCGACTAGATTTCCGTCTTATCTTTTCACTTGTGAGGCTAAGAGGGATTTCGTTGACGGTTTTTGTGGACTCGGAAATACTTTTTGTAGTTTTCTGGGTTTGAGGTACTGTCGAGTTCATTAATATTTTATTATGAGCAAAACTGAGGGTTCAAAAATATCTGTACACCTTTATGACATTGACAATAAGGTGCAAAAGTTTACATATTTGGCATTTGTCTGCTCATATATTTATGAACTCGACTGTAGTAGGTTCTATGAGTAAGAGCTACATAGAGTGAGGTTAAGTTCATTGCGTAATGTTTTTGTTTCTTTTCATGCCATACATACATCACCCCTGTATTCCTTGGTGGGGTAGGCAGAGCACACGAAACGCTATGATAAAATCATGACTATTTCACGTTTCGTGGCCATTTCTAGCAAATTTTTGTAGGTTTTGAGTTGGCAGGTATAATCGTGACAGTTTGCTAGACTATTGCCTATAATGTACTTTAATCTAATTCCTTAGTCGCGTCTTATGACATGCACAGAAGAAATGGAGAGGTGTTATTCTAAACCCGACACCACACGGAAATAATGCACCGATATATTCAAACGCGACCAGAAAATGGTCAACATTTAGAATACCTACTATACAAATATTCAATAAATACCTGTCTTAAAACAGAGATGACGATTGAAAAAGAAAACAAATTATTTATTTGGGACACTCGATATTTAGACTGAAGGATATAATAATATGTATTAATTACCCACAAGCTGACAGCGAACATTGCCTCAGAAGGTTCTATCAGTTGCGTTTTGCTGTACCGCGTTTTATTTCACATTCTAGAGTAAAAAGATATAAAGTATTCTATGTCCATCTCCGCTGCCATCTGTATAGCAAACATACATCGAACAATAAATTCAAAATATCCGACGTCACGTCCCACCAAACGTTCAATTACTATCAAAATACCGTCCTTCCTAATTCCTCGTATACTATTTATTTTCCTCAACTGTCATCTCGCAGGGCACTTAGCTGTTTATTTTTTATTTCCCATGAAAAGATGTCGTCCTGTCCCCGACTAATAAAAATAATGGACTCGTGACATTAACCCGGCTTTTCTCTGATGTTATGTGGTAATTATGCTGCTCAGGAGTTGACATTAGGGCCGGCATGTAATGTACTATTGCTGTGGTAAAACTTTATTAGTTGGGTGACTGACTGGACTCGATTGTGATAGAAAAGAAACTGTTTGTTGAGTTAGGGCCGGCGCTGACTGCCGGCATGGCACGGCGTGGCAAAGGATTTTGTTACTGACCTGAGAAATGCCGCGGCATGCCACAGCGTGCCGAAACATTTCACGGGTTATATTTTTGGATGCTGCGGCACGATTTGCCGTGCCGTCCTCTGCCATGCCGGCAGTGAGCGCCGGCCCTTAAACGTACATTTTGTTGAAAGTTATATCGTGTAAACTCAAATGGGTAGGTAGGTAAGCACAAGTTTCAGTTTGTAGTTGGACAAGTGTAATAGTGACAATTTGCTAGCCTGCCGCTCAGAATATCTTAAGCTATACTTTCGTCGCCTGTTATGATGCGTGGGACTAACAACTGCGAACTGATTTTTATTTTTAGATTATCTACACTAATATTATAAAGAGGAAAACTTTGTTTGTTTGTTTGTAATGACTAGGCTCAGAAATTACTGGACCGTTTTTAACCCTTACGTGCATACGGTATCAAAAATGATACCATGTCTTTTCACCACTCTAAAATATTTTTATTCTTTCTCGCCACCTTCTAATACCAGTATTTTGTTACCTTTGCTCAAATACTTCAAAGAAAAAAAAGAACTGTCAATCATAGTACAGCCATTTTTATACTAAGTGTCAAAAGTTTGAATTGTGCGGCTACTTTTTGCAAAAGGTGAAATTGCAAGTTTTCATTTTTTTTTATCTGGCGGATCATGAGATATTTCCAATCGGAAAAATATGTATAAGAAAGGTTAGTATTTCTATTTATCGGGGATTATAGAAGTTTTTGTGAGATTTGTGTTAATACAATAGTTTTTTGAGTTTCCAGTTGGTATCGAAAATGATACTCCATGCGATGACGACTTTTTTTGTAGTATCAATAATGATACTCCATGCACTACGCTTACTTTTTCTACTAGCATGGTTTACAGAACTTTTTGAGTTTTGTATACTATACCATTATTTATCAAGTAGTGTGGGCATGTTAATAAAAGCTTATTTACATGCCCAACATCACCACATAGGGTTTGTCTTAGAAAAGGACGTAGAAGCACTGTTGATTCAGTTAGAAGGTGGAAAAATATCGGAAGACAATGCCGAGTCCGAAGGAGATGATCTGGAGTTTCTTAATCACTCCAAGACCTGCAAACAATTCTCGAGGAAGAAGAGACAACAGAAGAACCTACAAGTATGGCAGAAGAATTAAATTTTATAGAAAAACCTGGTTTAACTAAGATCCTCAGATCCTCATTTTATTAAACGAGAACAGGCCATAGACGAGTTCACAAGATCCGTATATACCCATAAACCCACAAAAACATGAATTTCATTTATAGCTAATGTTTTGCGATTGTTAAAATTCTATTTTTGAAGTTTATATTTTATTGACTAGAACATATTTTTTTAGTGCTTGCTCCATGGAGTATCAAAAATGATACAAAGTGTTTTCGTAAAAAAAAAAAATATAAAAAATGATTACGATTTTTTTTACTATTTTTCCTGGCATTCACCCATATTTCCCAACCACATATATTTTTTTCGTAAAAAAAATTTAAATCATGCACCTAAGGGTTAAAAATTCTTGCACCATTCGAAAGCCACATTATCCACGAGTAACATAGGCAAAATTTTATTTTAGATATCTACATAACATAAGAGGAAAACTTTGTTTGCTTGTAATGAATAGGCTCAGAAACCTACGACCCCAAAATCCGAAATATACGCGAACGAAGTCGCGGGCGGAAAGCTAGTTTAAATTATTTTTCATAATGTTGGTCAATAGTCACGCCATAGTTTAAAAGTGAACTGTAAAAGAGTTAAATAGTTTCTTAAAAATACGCAAAAAGTGGGTAAATTTAGTATTTGTGGCTACTTAAGGCAATATTGCACTAGTATTGTTTGTGAATAGAGCGGAAATTTGAATTTCATTCAGTCGAATAGATTATTCTATCTACACTTATAAAGTAATTCAGAAAACTTATGATGGAACGTGACTACTATTCGTTATAACGTGCTAACATTGATGTAACACAATGATGTTTAAATTTTCTTCGTAAGCATCGATATCAATTCCACAACATAATTATGTTCCCTTTGTCTTTTTCCTTCTTAAGTTTAGTAGTAAAATCATAATACGGGAATAAACAAAACACTATTTCCAAAGACACTTGAGTAATTCTAATTTCGCGTGCACTTTAATTATCAAAGTAAAATCCAAACTTTAACAAAAGTTCTTTGATATTGTCACCTTGAATGAAAGACCTAAAGAAAAGCAATTTCCTAGATTATAAACAATTTCTAGTTAACCTAACCTATTCATGTTATAGTAACATTAAGGCATTGAACACGCAAATCGCAAATCACAAAGAGTCTACACGTATTTTTCAACCTTCGGATAAATTAATCAAAGTATTCTAAGACGTAATTACATAACAAGTTGGCCACAATGTATTAGTTTATTTGATCTAGATTTAATTTTATTTTACATACATTATTTAGTCAAAATCATGGCTATTTCACCATACGCAGCCACTCCTAGCATAGTTTTAGGTATAATAGTGACAGGTTGCAAGCCTGTCGCCTAAATCATACCTAAACCTATTCTCTTACGACATCCATGGAAGAAATGGAGAGGTGTTATTGCACCCCGATACCACATAAGAGAATCATTATGACCATTTATCTGGTTTAAAACCTAAAAATATGGTAAAAGTGGTTATCCTTCCGCATACCAGGTGGAAAATATAGACGTGCCATACAAGGTGGGGTCAAAATTGCACTCACTTAAATCTGATATTGTGAGGCATTGCGTGATAATTTTCTATGTAATCATTTATTTTCTAGTTTTTGGGTATATTCTTGTACGAATAAATGAAAAATATATGTATAAGAACAGCATTTTCATCCATTAACATTTAACCAAAACTAGTACTTCTTTTACTATGAAAAAAAACCTTATCCCAGTAATCTTTTTTTTTGTGAGATTATGACATAATTGTAACAGTAAGTATAAACGTTATTTTAGAATATAATATAATACACGTTTAACTATCTGGTTACCCTGAATTTGCTAAACGTGGCACTGGATTTCGATGGGCCCTATGTATAAGGGCCAAAGTGATTTTTTTCAATTTTGCTTTTTTTGCATTTTAGGCATCTATAAAGTATGTAGTTTAATCCTGGATTTAAAAAAACCTATTTTTTTCATTATTCTACAAGTTTTTGTCGTACCATAAGGGCCTAACTGGGCGTAATTTTAACGTATAAGGGCCTAACGTACGTTTGATACTTTTACGCGGTAAATTCCCAGCGGTTCATTTTGATATATTTTAAACCTATGTTTTAAGTGAAATGTAGTCAGAACATCTATTTTTTATGTATTCTGTAAAATATTGTGATGTTTGCTATTAGGGGCCAATCTGGTAGATAGGCCCCTATACGTGTAATATTATGGTAAACACCACTTAGGCCGAAGTTATTATTTTAATATTATGGTATTTTTTAGTATGTTCAGTGGGCAAATTATGTTGTTTTTGCTTCTCTGCTACTTTTTGAGGTTAGTGAAATATTAGAAAATTCCGAATTACGCATATTAAATAAAATATCCTGTTCTTCAATCTCGCTCGTACTCTCACGTTAGTACTTGAGAACGGCTGGGCCGATTTAGCTGATATTGGTTTTGAAATGTTTGTTGTCGTTCAGGGAAGATTTATACGCTGAGTAAACTTAGAAATCTTGCAAAATAAAACTTGCCAAAGCGATATAAAAATCTCACACACCTCGAAAATGAAAATAATAATTTTCTTCTCGAGAGAACCTAATCAAACAAACAGAATGTCACCACATAATTATTACTATGCAGGACTAAAGCACCTAAGAGTATAATTTTAATTTAATTATTTCGGCCGCGTTGCAGCGACCGTGATCATGAGTAGACTGAAGTAGGGCATCACATTAGTTTTGCAGCTCGGGTTCTTCGAATTACCCGCTCATGATTTTTAACAGTAGGTACCGATCCCTCGAACTAGTCGCGTTTTATTAAAATTATTAACCGTCACCGATTGGGTGACACACAATACTAACAATGTCAGTCGCTCTCTCTGAATATTCATCTCTATAGTAACCTCATAAATTAGACAGTATGATATCGATGGTGGTGGACATTTGAAATTTCCACTTTAGATATTGTTGAACGAGTTTGATCAAGTTTTACAATACTTAAATGGTAGTCTGTAATGTTAACAATACAGTAACTAATATTATTACCGATGCCAACAGAGTGGGATATTGATGGATAGAGTCAAAATTTTACTGTGTCGATTTCTATTAACACTGACAACAACATCAAAGATACTCCTATTCTTTCACCTGATGGCAGTATTATTTTGGCAAAGAAGCTATACCTTCCGTGGCTTACGTATCTTAATTTTACCTCAATCTTTGCAAAAAATTCATAGGATGAACCCTACACGCCGGTAAATTCCAGAAAGAAAAAGTATTTGAAACAGGGACAAAGAGAGATTGCGCGAGCAATACAGTCAAGAATAGATAGGTTCTAAAAGTAAAGGGATCAAAATTCCGGTAAACCTTAGTGCAGCAAAGATGAAAAACAGGGGCAAGAAAAGAGTTTTGGTGAGCCGTGTGAAAATTCAAACAAACTTAAGTATTTTAATAAGATAAACGTAAACATAAGGGAACAGATTGAGTATTGCAATATAATATACTATTCCTACTGCCCCTGAAAGTGACTGTAACGATAAAAACAGAACTAGTAAAATTTTATTGATTATTCTATTTTAAGCATATACACCTATAATTACAAGTAATTACATTTTAATTTTCAAGATTTTGAAATCAGAAAAAAATCTATTGATCTCGAAAGTAAATTTATGTTTTGGTAAGTAAAAGTCTCTACACATATTTCTAGTAGTTCTAGTAGTCCTACTGTTTACTTTAACCATAAAATAAATTTATTTTAACGATGATTTTTATGAAAGAAAACTATAAAATAGAGCTGTTTGTACACTTAAGCCCTTATGATACAGCAAACTTCACAACGTATAAAGACCAAACTAGCACAAAGTCATGAATTACAATTCCATTTCCTTGAAAAATAGTCACATCTCTTAAGTTATACATATAAAAGCTTAAAATACACGAGTATTATAACTCTATACTTTTTACTAACGATTTTAAAGAATACCGCGTATAAGAGCCAAAGTAACACATAGATCTTTTTACCTGTTTTTTTACAAAATTTTATCTGCCTAATATTCATGTACATGGGCGTATGTACAAAAACTTTTGGTATATAATTATTTTATAAGTTTTTTTTTCATTGTGTTTGAAGGGCAGAGTGTTATTAGTAAGTGTGCCAAGTTTCATAAGTCTCGGATTTGCCACTTCTGAGTTACAACAGGTTTTGTCTTTAACAGCTCGCCCTGTAAAGTTTGGATTTTACACTTTGGCCCTTGTACGTAGGGCCCATCGATTTTTGAATTCATGTGCTCTGCCTACCCCTCATGGGAATATGGGCGTGAGAATATGTATGTATGTATGTATATAATACAGCTAATTTTTTTTTTTTGTGGATTTGCGTAGTTTTTGCACAATGATGCAAACACAAATGGTACATCAAAATTTTCACAGGCACGCGTTGATTTGCGGTCTTCGGCTCTTGGGTATTGGGAGCATCTTTGACGTGAATAGGGTCTTTTTCTTTTTGCCACCATTTACCATATTTTGATATAAAAACTATAGTTGAAATGGGTCGATGTCTTGACTAAAGGTTGGTACTTGTAATTTTCCGGCTCAATTGCATCATATTCTAAATCGGAACTATTTTCCTTTAAATATCGTTAAATTTGCTGATCGCGGAGTTAGCGCGGTATTTTCACTAAAAATAAATAATGAGTTCATTATAATTACTAAGGAAAATCCGTAAAAATAATACAAACCTCACAAAAGCTACTTATTTTTTTGACGACGTCCCGTACAAGGTGGGGTCTGAGACGCCAGAATACGTCTAACTTCTAAACGCGCGCGCGCAAAATTGACTCACGGGTACTGTAGATTTGGCAACGTGTCCCGCGCAGCTACTCAAGGTTACAACTTAAGAGCGCTATCACTTAAAAAGTTATCCCTGATTTATTTGGTCTGGGGTCTGTAATACCCCACCTCGTATGCGGAAGGTTAAGAGGCTATCCTCTTAAACTCGACCTCGACTCCTATGAGTCGCGCCATTTCTCCATACTAACGTTCGTAGTCCCCTACTGTTTTATCCGTGTTAATTTTTTTTATTTTATTTAGAATATCGATAAAAGCAAATCGTAGGGGCATAGCCACAACAGATACAAATATAATGTAAAAAATGTTTTGCTCTAATGTCATTATTCACGGAGAAAATAGGGGACTACGTTTGTATGGAGAAGTGGTGCGACTCCTATCCTCTTAATGGACTTTAAAATACCTATTAATATGCTCTGCCTAAGATTATTAATTCGTGAACCTCACGGTAGTATCAATTTCAAAAGGTTTTCAACAATTCTGTTATACTATCTTATTCAAAAGTTTCATCGTCCACACGTTTTCACGTCTGTCCATGTTCTAACCCCAAGCATGCTCTCAACAGTTTTTTACCAATTAGAATTTGTTAATCGAATCGTAATCTCGTTAAAATACTGATTTCTTAGACAAAAAGCCGTGTTTGCGTGATTACGAGTGAGAAACACGCACCATATAATTAATTCCCGGCTTACTCGCCGCATTACATGAATGTGGAACGCCGTCAAATTGGATGCTAAATACGGACGGAAGGGACGACGAGCGACCGAAAGATTGGTTTAAAACCTTTGATGATATTGAAAAATATACGTAAGGTCCCTGTGCTCGACACTGACCCAATACTTGGCACTTGCAACCAAAAGTCATAGTAAGACAGGTGACAGGTAGGTGTCATCTATTGGGCATTGAGGCGTGGAGCGTTGGTACTTTTATCTTTTAACTCACGTTTTGAATCGAGTTTAACTCGACATACATACATACATACATATTCTCACGCCTGTATTCCCAAGTAAGGTAAGAGTACCAAAGCTCGACGCCTCAACGGCAACGCCCAGTAGATGACACCTATCTGTCACCTGTCTTACCTAATTTGACATTAGGTTGCAAGTGCCAAGTATTGGGTCGGTGTCAAGCACAGGAACGTGTACCTTACATTTAACTCGACATAATTTATTTCGATAATTTCCATAATAACGAAGGTTGTCGTGCGCCGGTATCAGTTTCGTCGAGCACGAGCAGCATGATGAGCAGATGAGTAGTGGCGTGCAGTGCGCGTTTGGCAGCAGCAGCCACCGCGACTCTTAGCTACAAATTAACCCCAAACATGTCGAGCTGAACTCGATTTTAAAACGCGAGTTATCCGTATAGTTTTCAACATGAGCGAGTCTCACGGTAGTTTAATGTCCTGTGACAAGATGATGAAGAAACTAGAGAAGAAAATAGATAGGTACGTTACGCCTGTATTCTCAAATGGGTCAGGATGCTAGCCTAGCCCCTAACTAAAGTGTGCTTTAGGGTCAGTTCACACCGCGACGAGACGCGACGCAGCGCTGCACGACGATGCATGTGGTTTCGCGCTGCGCAGCGCGGCACCGCGCTACGTCTCACTGCCAACTCAAAATATACTTTATTCGCTACGCGATAAGGTTCACATTTCACTGTGAGAATTCAGGTCGTCGCGCTACGCCTCGAGATGTAGCGCGGTGCCGCGCTGCGCAGCGCGAAACTACATGCATCGTCGTGCAGCGCCGCGTCGCGTCTCGTCGCGGTGTGAAACCTTTTTGCCTTAGTCGGCTCTTACGACAGCCATGGAAGATAGAAGAGGTGTTATTCTAAACCCGACACCTCACGGGATAGAGAAAAGCATGCTTAATTGGTTTGGTCATATGCATAAAGAGATACCGTGTGGTGTCAGGATAGAATAGCACCTCTCCAATTCTTCCACGGACGTCGTAAGAGGCGACTAAGGAAATAGGTTTAGATATTCTCTAAGCGACAGGCTAGCAACCTGTCACTACTATACCTTTACCATCTATTCTTAAACCTAAAATTATGCTAGAAGTGGATGCAAGGCGTGAAATAGTTCTTCTTTTGTGTGCTCTGCCTAACCCATTTGGGAACACAGGCGTGAATGTATGTATGTATGATAATTGATGATTACTTTCTTATTTCACCAGCCGTGTGTATAATGTGTTATT
Organism: Adoxophyes honmai; assembly: GCA_005406045.1. Classification (NCBI taxonomy): domain Eukaryota; kingdom Metazoa; phylum Arthropoda; class Insecta; order Lepidoptera; family Tortricidae; genus Adoxophyes; species Adoxophyes honmai. The sequence continues at coordinate 77,087 of BHDV01019310.1, forward strand.
TACTCCCTGCGCCCTTTTATTGGCTGTAGAGTAATACCTTTCCAAAGGTCAGTATGTTACTCCAGCTCTTTTATTTGTTGTTTTACCTAAATAAGTATTACTCGATGATCTTTTAGATGAAAATCGTCAAAAAAGTGTAAAGAGGTATCAAAGTGGCCAAGAAAAAGTTTTATCTACTAGGGTATAATACCCGTGAGGTGTCGGGCTAGAATAGCACCTCCCCTTTTCTTCCCGTGGGTGTCGTAAGAGTCGACTCTGGGAAAGGGTTAGTGTAGGTATTGTGGGCGATGGGCTGGCAACCTGTCACTGCAATATCTGCAATATCACGTTAAACCATCTGGATACCCTGAAATTGCTAGACGTGGCACTGAATTTTTGAATTCATGTGCTCTGCCTACCCCTCTTGGGAATACAGGCGTGAGAATATGTATGTATGTATGTATGTATAAATAAACAGTTACACAGGGTGGCCAGAAATCTAAATATAATATATAAAAGGAGAAACTGACTGACTGACTGACTGACTGACAGATCAACGCACAGCCTAAACGGCTAAACGTAGGCACTTGAAATTTGGAAGGGACGTAGCTAAAGTACCGTAGAGGTGCTCTAAAAAAGGAATTTCCGAAATTCCCACGGGAACGGGAATTAGCGGGAAAATCCCGTTGTATGAAAAATCTAAACCGCTTAAGTTAGAC
>BHDV01019310.1:79572-97174 GCA_005406045.1 Adoxophyes honmai
ATAGTAAGACCAACAAACCCCTCTAAGAAAGATATACATTTCAGCCAGGGGCAGTTTCACTATAGGATTGCGGCTAGACCCTTTTCACTGTCGTTTTAAGATTGATGATTCGGCTTTTTTTTGTTAATTTTGTTCGTTATGAAGTATTTTCATTACATAATAAACTGCCTACCCATCTATCCAAGGATAACCAATCATGATAAAACACACCGTTCCCAGAACCGGGCCAAAACAACAAATCAGAGGAAAATTGTGAAATCAGATCAAAGAGCAAGCAATTTTCCCATTTTCAGATTACACATATCCCGGGCCGCTTCAAAGGGACAAAGTTTTCTAGTAGGGCGATAAGGACAGAGAATCCCGTTATGGATAATAACGTATAATAATAATGCCATTTTTTCCGCATGACGGATGCGGACGGATTAGATTTGGCCCCGAAATGAGCTTTCTTAGAGCCGTGTTTTGTTTGTTTTTGCGACTTTAAAAGGCATTAACCTTTCATATTTCTATGCAATAGTGGCCATTCTGCTGAATAGTACAGTCGATTTCTAAAATATATGAGCAGACAAATGCCAAATATGTAAACTTTTGCACCTTATTGTCAATGTCATAAAGGTACAGATATTTTTGAACCCTCAGTTTTGCTCATATATTACTGAACTCGACTGTACATATTTGTACAATCGTAATCATCAATAATATATTATATGAATATTAATGAACTCGACTGTACTACGTATAGAAGGTTCACTCCCGAACTAGAACTCGTGAAAATTAACAAAAGAAAGACGACTCAAGCAGAATGGTGCAAACGGCAATTAATGAAGGAAAAACGTATAATCTTTTGCTAAAGCACTTTTCAATTTCATCCGTATCATAAGGAAATAGGCGACAGGTTACCAATCTATCACTACAGTAACTGTAAGTTACCTAAAAACTTGTAGAAGTGACTACAAAACGTGAAGTGAAATAGTCATAGCTGGATTTTACGTAGCCCTTACCACAGATTACTAAATAGTAAGAAAATAGCAGCAAAAAAGCTTGTATCCATTATTTGCGCTCTTAAGACAAACACGCACAGATAAATTTACCTAAAATTTTATGGAAATCAAGTTATACATTAAACTACCGTGAGACTCACACATGTTGAAAATTACCGGATAACTCACGTTAAATAAATCGAGTTTAGCTCGACATGTTTCGGACTAATTCGTAGCCCTTCATCTAGGAGCCGCGGCAGCTGCTGCTGCCAAATGCGAACTGCGCGCCTCGGCTCTCTGCGCGCGACTGCTCGTGCCCGACGAAATTAACACTGGCTCACGACTACCCTCGTTATTATCGTCATTTATATTATTGTCAAAAATAGGGTAGCACACAACACTAACTACATCACTTTGTAAAGGCACCTCCACAGTCGCTGTTGACGCAGTACGAAGATTCAAAACTGTGAATTAGTCCGAAACATGTCGAGCTAAACTCGATTTATTTAACGTGAGTTATCCGGTAATTTTCAACATGGAAATCAAGTTGCTCTGAAAAATGAAGAATATTTTTATGTAAATTAGATTCTTACGTATGCAGTAACTCCTCTTGCACAACTCACAATTGGTGACTGAAAAAATAAACTTGCACCTACCTAACATGATTTGCGTCTATAACACACAGACCCAACTCACACAACAAACGCGGCTACCAGCGCAAAATTGACTTACAAACTCCACGAAACGCAATCGAGTGCATTCTCGTGTGAGTAAATTAATTGTTTTTGTTCTAAAATCTCCGCCGGACCTCCCCGAATATTCCCGACCATCCCCGAACATCCCCGAACGTCCCCGATCCAATTCGGGCATGTCAAACGAAACTATTTGTCGAGACAAACGCTGGTAATGGCGGACCTAATCGGACTCATTTCGTAATAGCCGAGAGATATTTGCAATACAAAGCAAACGATAAGCCCGGGAATCGATTGGTCGATATTCAGCGATATTAATGATTGCTGGGCGGCAAGAGAGAGGCAACGGGCGTCTAAACAATCGACGAACGCTTCGTATAAAAAAAAAACATCAAAAAAATCTCGATAGTAGAATGGGAGCACCCGTAAATTATTATTTTATTTATTTTTATTATTTGTTGTTTTAGCGGCGAAAAAACACGATACACAAACTGTGAAAATTTCAACTGTCTAGCTAGCATTGTTCTTGAGATACAGCCTGGCTACAGTCTCACTAATAGTCTTTTAAAAGTCTTTTTTTAGTCTAAAATCGCTTCAGAAAAACCATCAGCCATTGCCGGAGCATGCGCTACAAGGAATTTAGCAAAAATAAATATACCTAAAATCCTAAAAACTATGCTGAAAAGAAAATATGCGGCTACAAAAAGTAAATTGGTCGCAATATTGTCTCTAAAACGTTTAGCATGCTGCCAACCGGATTACAAATTTAGGTGCGACGTATGTATATTCTGCGTCTAAGTATCTCAAAATGTATTGTAGACATTTTTTTTTGTGTTGGTTGACTATTAAAAAGTTACGCGGAAACAGTGTTTAAAGTTTCAAGTGACGTCACTATAGGATACAATGTTTACACTAAAAGTTTGAGGATTAGTAGGACACTACTTTTTAAAAATTACACTATCTTGTATTTTTCCATAACCTAATAGCCTGATCATTGGGTAGTTTTGCCTGGAATGATTTCCGGGAGTTTTGAAAATTGGTAATATTATAGATTTTGAGGTGCTCTATCTGAATTTCTACTTTGCCACCTCGTATCTATGCCGCTAACGCCGCCATATTGGAAAAATGGCGCGTAAAATCAGTTTTTTGACAATATCTCCTGTCTGACTCAATTTACAATAAAACTGTATAGTACAAAATAAAACTAAAGACAATTTCCTACAATTTATGTCTCAGTGTTTATTTCATAAAGTCAATAGTTTTGGTGTACGAGCGCCACAAAGTGTACTCCAACACTACTCAACGAAAAACTCAGCTTGTCTTTTGTCATTCAATAGAGGTTTCGACAGCTGTATCTTATGGAGTTATAAATATCTAAGGGCTAATTCGTTAACTATATGTAAGAAACTATCGCTTTACCGACTTCAGTGCTCATATAATGAACGAAATAGATACTTCTATTTTGCTCGCAAAAAAGCGTGAGACGTATGAAATTTTGCGGCGCTTGCGTCTTTTTTGAGCTAAAGTAGAGACCATTTTACCAAAAACGCGTAAGATGTCTGAAATCCTACGGTGCTTACTGTTTTTTCGAGTCGATAAAGTTTGTATAGGATAACAATATTTTCGAAATTTTTAATACTTTATCACCGTATAAAAATTCCCTGAACTTCAACAAACATTTAAAAAAAAGAATTGGTTAAATTGGTCCAGGCGTTGTTGAGTTATGCGCTTACCAACACAATTTGCGAAGTGTACTTTGTGGCGCTCGTACGCCAAAACTATGGACTTTATTAAATAAACACTAAGACATAAATTGTAGACAATTGCCTCTAGTTTTATTTTGTAATACACTGTTTTATCGTAAAATTAGTCAGACAGGAGATATTGTCAAAAAACTGCATTTACGCGCCATTTTTCCAATATGGCGGCGTTAGCGGCAAAGATACGAGGTGGCAAAGTTGAAATTCGGAAAGAGCACATCAAAATCTATAAATTCACCTATTTTCAAAACTCCCGGAAATCTTTCCAGGTAACCCCTTTAATTCGTTTCTATTGACTGGATCATAACTGAATTGATTTATTTTTATTTCAACTCAGTCGCCATCATTATTCCAACCAAAACAAAAACTTCTAAATAAAAAAAAACACCATCAACCCTTTGTTATTGGACTACCAGTTAATTAAACCACTAATCGTTGACGATATTAAATGCGCAAGTAATCCCAGACCCGGTTGTATTGGCGCCGACCAATCAGTGGAAATTCGAATTCCAGAAATTATGCTTTTGGGACAGCTTCGAAGCTTTGTCTGTCACTAACGAACAGGGCTGATAATTTGTAATAAAACTAACAAAATGAAAACTTTCTCGATGCTCATAAAAAAACTGGAATCAGATGCACTCGAAAGAAAATTCACCATTATTTACTTATTTTTCATTCATTTTATATTCACTTTTGGTTCACTTTGCGTTCACACGTGTCATTTTGAGTGAAAGATTTAGAATGAAGCACGAAAATGAACAAAAATGAACCGTCTGATTCCACCTTTACTGGTGTTCTTTGTTCTTACATACATAAACATACATACATAACCGTCCCGCCTTATTCCCTGCGGGGTAGGCAGAGACAACAGAGCGCCATTCGCTTCTATTCTGACATACTTCTCTCACTTCACTCACATTCATCACTCTCGTCATACACATGCTCGACGGTTTCGGTTCGGTTTCTTTGTTCTTATTGTCATTAATTCTTTGTAAAATGGCTAACCACCATGATGTTTAATTGGCCGCTTACAAAAATACATTAAATTAAATACAAAATTCTAAATTGTCGACTGGTTTTTGTTGTTGGCCCCGGTTGTTTAATTTTTAACTTCAAAATTACGTTTACATAATATTAATTTGATTTTTTGTCTGTCAATTGGAAATACGGCAGTAATTTTGTATATTGTGTATTTATTGTTTTTTTTTCTACGAAGACTGTAAGACAAGCTACCTCTAATTTAAAACTAACTTTTATCAGCGACTTCATCGGTGCAATATTAATACTTACTTCAAAAATCCTGCGTGCTATTCTATTGTCAAAGAGATCGTTATTATTATGTGCTAACATCCAGTTTCAAAAACATTCTTTTTTTTTGTAATCTGAGTAGGACATACTAGGATATTGCGCCTACTCAAACTGTGCTTTAATAAGTAAGAAAATATCCACCGGAAAACATCCAAGATATAATACCCAGCAGAAAATACTTCCTTTATACCCCGAGTCAAAATCTTTCATCGGCACGCAATCTTCAAAATTTTTTCATCATCCCATTTTGACTTGATTTAGCAGCCGTGCTATGAGTTTCGTGAACATTTTTTTCTATTGTTACCCAAGCAATAACCATTCCCTCTTATTTATAGTTATTGTTTCCTACAGAAATACATTCCTTTTTCCATGCAGGTAATCATTTGCATATTACGCGAGAAGCAAAGCTGCGATGGCATTTTATTAACCTACGCAGCTGAAATTATAAGCAAGCCCAAAATATTTCTTTGTTTGTAAGTTGTTTAGTTTGTCGTCAATGCTTGCAAGCGGTCATTTTGCTGCGCGTAAAATGACAGCGACACTGCATGCCACAGGTGTGAAAGGGATGAAAAATAAAGCTCTCCGATTTTATTAATAAAAAAATATATTATCTAAAAATGTACTTTTTAAGGCTTTAGCAAGCTATACTCAAAGATTTTGAGAGTTTTAAATCAGGTAAGTAAGTAATGACCAATTACAGTAGGTATACAAAATATTGAGGAGAGGTGAAAATGTAACAAAAACACAATGTGTTGTGGTAGTAAGTATTATAATTCTGTGTGGTGTCGGGCTCCGAATAACACCTGACCATTTTTTTCGTGGATGTCGTAAGAGGCTATTAAAGAACTCCTAAGGTATGTTTTAGATGATTGGCAAGCAATCTGTCTATCATTCCTGAAGTTAACCTCACCGTGGCTACAAAACGTGAAATAGTCATGGTTTGACTATGTAACGGTTTGTGTGCTCTGCCTACCCCATTTGGAAATACAGATGTGATGTATGTATTGTTTAAGCCGTACAAGGCAATTGTAGTTTCAAAATTATTCCATAGATGTCGCTGTACGCCATTCGTAAGTGGTAACATTTGGCTACCCTGAAAAGCCTAAGAGCTACTCATTATTGTTGTATTGTTGAGGTGTTTTTGAAATTTGGGAGTGTACGAATAGATTCAGATCATTAAGAGCTATCGAAGTAGAAACTGTATACCTACATTATTAGAGTCCAAGAATTAAATACTTGTTCAGTTAAACGGTGTTTTCTTCTACAATCCGGGAGTTCAAGGTGCAGTTTCGTACAGTATTGTAGGTACCTACTGTAAGTAATACTTCGTTCTGTTTTTATAGGCACACGGTCAAGTTTTAAATAGAACTACAGCGATCAAAGCCTGCTACTTCGCTAATTACCACTATCCATCGGTTTGAATAAGTATCTATTCAAATTAACTTATAAAAGGATTTCTTTGTCGCAACAAAACTTAATAAAGAATGCGACTTGCAATGTTAGCGGGCAACTTTTCTTGTTTGTTGCTTGTTTCGCCGGCAACTTTAAATAAAGTTGGAAACAGTTGCCGGATAGCGTGGTTTAGAGTGTGGGTTATTTATCGCGTGAAAAACTAGTTTTCTTTTAATTTGACTGCTATTTTTGTCACTGAATGATGGTCGTGGTTTTGTCTTCATTTTTAACCGACTTCAAAAAGGAGGAGGTTCTCAATTCGACCTAATTTTTTTTTATTTTATTTTTTATTTTTTTTTGTGTGTATGTTACTCGATATCTCGAAAACCCGTGGACCGATTTTCAAAATTTTTTTTGTAATCGAAAGGGTATAACTCGAAATTGGTTCCATTGGCACGAAACCAGAATCTGATGATGGAATTTTGGAGAAATCGAGGGAAATCTTCAAATTTTATATGGAGATGTACGGCGTTTTCGGTAATTTGTTGATGAAGTCAAGGTTTTACATTCAGTAAACAGAATACTTCTAAAATATTGCTAATTTGAAGTCGGTTTATTTTGTTTAAAATTGTATTATATTTATCCCTCTCGTCATACATGCTCAACGGTTATAAACTTTGTCCTAGTAATAAAAACTACAGTTAAAAAGAAATGCGAATTTGACGGACATTGACGCGTGATGTGGCAAAAAACTACTTGTAACTGCTACTTTTTCCTCATAGCATTTTGCTGTCTTTACTATGTGCTAAGCATTTTTCTACATATCTTCTTCTTCAATCGGTCCCTCATTACTGAGGATCGTGATCACTGGAACCCCTTAAACGGACTATCTGTCTCCATCGATTCCGGTCCGAAGTAGCCTTCACTGTCTGGTAAAATTTTGACGAGGAGGTGGCCTCTTTCACTTGGTCAGACCAGCGAGTTGGTGATCTTCCGCGAGTTCTCTTGCCCTCGGTGTTGCCAACAATGACCAGTTTCTCCATGTTGCCATCCTCTGTTCGCATTATGTGGCCGAAATATGACACACACTCCAAAATATGACATTTCTACATATACACACGCCTATATTCTCAAATGGGATAGGCAGGGCACGCGGAACATTAAGACAACATGATTATGTCACGTTTTGTAGCCACTTCTAGCATAGACAAAAGAAGTATAATAGTGACAAGTGTCTAGCCTAAACCTAAAGTCTTCATACAACATCCAAATTTTGATGACTTTTCCGGTCCTTTAAATAGACAAGTGTTCGTGTTTCTCTAATAGATAAAGAAATGACTGCATTTAATTGTTTTTTTTTTAATATTCATACACGTACATATCCTCACGCCTGTATTTCCGAGAGGGGTAGGCAGAGCACATGAATTCATAAATCCAGTGCCACGTTTAGCGATTTCAGAGCAACCAGATGATCAAACGTGATACTGCAGTAACAGGTTGCTAGCCCATCGCCCACTATTGTAGGCGATGGCACTAACCCGTTCCCAGAGCCGACTCTTACGACTACCACGGGAAGAAAGGGGGAGGTGCTATTCTAACCCGGCACCACACGGGATTGTTTTTTTTTAATTACATAATTACCTTGTTATTCCTACAATGCACTGTAATTCCATTCTTATTTTAAGTGTCAGATTGTCAAAGCAGCATGCTCCCCACACGAACGCTTCTAGCATGACCGAACTTAATTCCAAGAAAGTTGAAAAGGCAGCTATACTAGTTCCCTCTTCGTAACCTGCGAACTTCAGTATGATAGCAACTTTATAATTTATGCAGTCTAACTAACTGACGTGTTGAATTACTTCAGCTGGAAGTCAAAAGATAAGTTTCTTTGGAACAAAATGCTTAATGCTCGTTGAAGTTGGATTCAGAGGGTTTACACCAATGAAATGTGAATGAGGAAGGCCGTTTGGTTGTCCTTAAATATTAGAAGGTAAGTTAAAAGAGCAGGTAGGGGGCAAGTTGGATAAGCGTACCAAGGGTGCCGTTATCTGTGTATAAGGTTATCAAGCAAAAACTTACTATCTGGGATCAATCTAGATCTATCTTTTACTATCTAGGATTACTATCGAGGAAACTTAAGTTCTTAAGTAAGGATACCATCTGCAAAAATTATTTTGTAATCGCAAAAATTAGCTTGTTAAGATGCAAATGCAAATTTACGATTTTTTTTCTTATTTTGAGCTACAAGACAATACATATTTCTTGACATAATAACACCTTATTCCCTGCGAGTAGGCCAACACATCAGAGCGCCATTTGCCTTTATTCTGACATACTTCTTTGGCTTCATTCACATTTATCCCTCTCGTCATTTTTATTTTTATGAGATTGTGCTCGGTGGTTTCGGATACTCTTAATTTGACGTAGTTTCAGATCATCACCGATCTGGTCGATATACGTTGTTCGAGGATACCCTTGACTGACATGCTCTAGTACACTTCCCTCGTAAAATTAAACGCCCTTGTGTTTGGCCTGTTTGTTGCCCAAACCAACCCAACATTTTGATGCTACAGACAGACAAATAAACAAACGGGAAACGATGGGATCTTACCTCTCTATTCCTTCCGTTGATATCTTAGGTGACGAAGGTATAGGCCAAAGTATGCTTCATGCAACAGGCTAGCAACCTGTCACTATTACACTCCTTTCATCAATGATTGAGAAGCCGTGATAGCCCAGCGGTTCGAACTGTGGCCTCTCAAGCAGAGGGCCGTGGGTTCAAACCCCGGGCTCGCACCTCTGAATTTTTCGGAATTTAAGTGCGTTATCAAATTTGATATTTATCACGAGCTATTCGGTGAAGGAAAACATCGTGAGGAAACCTACACACAGCGACGAAGTAATTCAACGTTGTGTGTGAAGTTCCCAATCCGCACTGGGCCCGCGTGGGAACTATGGCCCAAGCCCTCTCATACTGAGAGGAGGCCTGTGCCCTGCAGTGGGACGTATATAGGCTGATGATGACGATGATGATGAATCAATGATTCAAACACCACCACACGTATGACAATTAAATGTAAATAAAATTAATACTAGCGTCTAAAAGCCTCGCCTTAACAATAGCTCTAAACATTCTATGATCGCCCTGTCGCTTCGCATTATATTTCAAAGGAAAACTCAAGGAGACGTCAGCTTCTCCCTTTCCGGCACACATTAAATAAATTCCAAGACACAACATCAATTGTCGTCCCTAATCCTTCCCGTGACGTCACAATATGGTTCAGGGCATGAGGTCCATTGTGAGGAGCACAATGCGAGGGTTGTGACTCGTACTTGCTAACACGGAACGATCGTGTAAGCCGAGCGTGGTCTTGTGTTGCGATTTCCACGTTTTTGTTGGTAGTTTCTTTTCCAAATAACATTGCAAATTCAATAACATGCAACACATCATGCAAATTATTTGACCTTTCAGCCATTGCTGTTTCTTCCTTAAATTCTGTACATTTTTTTAAAGACAGTTGAGGAGAATATTGAGCAGAATTGCATAGGAAAAAATGATAATGGCATAAGGGTCAAATAATCCCACCATGTCTGTATTTCCAAAATGCAGCAGGCAGAGCATACGGAACCTTCATCATCATCATCATCATCATCATCAGCCTATATACGCCCCACTGCAGGGCACAGGCCTCCTCTCAGTATGAGAGGGTTTGGGCTATAGTTCCCACGCGGGCCCAGTGCGGATTAGGAACTTCACACCCAGCGTTGAATTACTTCGTCGCTGTGTGTAGGTTTCCTCACGATGTTTTCCTTCACCGAATAGCTCGTGATAAATATCAAATTCGATATCGCACATAAATTCAGAAAAATTCAGAGGCGCGAGCCCGGGGTTTGAACCCACGACCCTCTGCTTGAGAGGCCATAGTTCGAACCGCTGGGCTACCACGGCTTTACGGCTTACGGAACCTTGCATAGACCAAACTAAGACTACTCCACGTTTAGTGTCCGCTTAAAACATGTTTTTTGCGTTTAGGCGAAGCGCAGATGACAGAAAAGATGCGATCGAGTCTGCGGCGCACTAAAAGTCTCCATGAATTGTATAAATTGTGCGCCGGACTTTTTGCGCGTCATGTGCGTTACTGCATATTATAATTTCACAGGTTCCATTTTCACAGAATAAAAATTCCGTCGCAGATAGTCTGTCGTCTGCGCAGGGACTTAAGTTTAAATCTATTTTTTCGGCGGATGTCGTACGAGGGAATTCAGGAATCAAGGAAGATTTGCTCTGTCTATAATTTGATGATACAATCGTAATGACTGTATGTATGTATGTTAAGATGTAGGTTAGGCAACAAGATAGCCACCTGCCGCTATAGTAGGTACCTCTTAAACTTTAAACGCGAAATAATCACTGTGACACAACCCAATTAAGGATTTGAAAAAGGAACTCCAAATAAATTAAACAAAAAACAATCAGCGTTAAAAGACAACACGCGACATGTAACTACATTGACAAGACACGACATTATAGTACACGCACAAAACCATTTAAAATAATCACAACACCTGAAGACGAATAATCCTTTCCACGGAATAACAAATGTTGATTGCCTCGCGACAGAATTACTTCTGCCAACGGAATTAGGTGCTTAACAATGAATTATGACGAGGTACCTTGTCTATTGTAAGCGGTGTTTTTGTTGGAATCTCATACGTCACGTGTATTCCCAAATGGCATAGGCAGAGCATATGAAAAGCTACACAGATAAAACAACGACACTTCAAGGCTTAACTGTAGATGGAAGAGGTTTAACAGTGCAGGTTGCTAGCCTGTCGCCTAAAGCATACCCTAGATCTACTTCCTTAGTCGCTTCTTACGACGTCCACGGAAGAAATGGAGTGGTGCTATTGACCTACTGCCTTAGTCGCCTCTTACGACATACGCGGAAGATTTTGAGTGGTGTTACTCTAAACCATCACACGAACGTAAGAGTTTTATCAACACACATAATCAGAATTCTTCTTAAATGCGTTCAAAATTGGTAAACAGTGAATAGCACTGCAATGGTTTATGTTTATGTTGTTAGGAAAATGTTCTCGTCTGTGACTGTAAATGCATTATGATATCGGAATTTGTAATAACTAGTTTTTATTCAAACATCATCCGAATTACTCAAAATGAAAAGATGAGTTGAATAAGGACCGTATCGTTAATTATGGAAACAATTAAAATACTCGTAATTTGTGGGAACATTTTATATTACAGGAAAACAACTAAACTCATATACATATGAGTGTGCAAACACAATAATTAGAGTAACTTATTTTTATTTACTGGTCCCCTTGGCCAGTTTCCCGATCTTGCTTTTAATGTTTTTCATTAACCGTTGGACAGCTAAAGTGTTGAAGGTTTTATACGTACGAATCCTGTCTTTTTTTAATTCCTCGACTTTATCTGTTGACTTAGTATGTTTTCTTAATCTTGCCTTCATCAGAGGTCAAAATCTCTCTATGGGACTTATCTGAGGACAATTAGGGGTATTGAACGTTTTTGGTTCAAAGTCGACGTTATTCCCTCTATATCAGTCTAGCACATGGCGAGCATAGTGGCAGGCAGCTAAATCGATGTAAAATAATGTGCGACCTCTGTGCTTGCGAATAAGTGGCAATATCCGCTTCTGAAGACATTTCTTTCCTGTAAATATCAGCATTCAAGTTACCCTTAACGAAGAACGGAGTCGTTTTCATCCCACATTGACAAACAGCTTGCCAAAACATTACCTCTTGGCCAAATTTTTTGCAAAAAATTGATTTTTCCTCTTGAGAGACCTTTGCATCTTTCGTTACGGTATAAAATTGCGGCCCAGGCAGGGTTTATAGTCAAGTTTGACATAAGTTTCGTCACCCATAATAATACATTGTTTGTTTTTAGTTAAAATTTTATCGTTCAGTTTTCTAGCCCGAGTTTTAGCGGTAGATTCCTAGGTTTTAGTGCGTTTTGGCTGTTTTTGTTTCTTATAGGTTACCAGCATGTTGCTTTCATTGGCACGTTGAACCATTGCTAAAGAAGTTTGGCATTTTTTCGCACAATCTCGAGTGGAAATACCTTAATTTCTCGCAAACTGCCCGCATGTCTTCTTGTCCAAATTATGATGCAAAGGACCACGTTTTCTACCTCGACCAGGTAAATCTTTGAAAGTATGGTTCATGCCTAACCGTTTGATAGTGCTATAAACTGTTTTCAGACTAACACCTTCCATTTCTGCAATTTTTCTCATCGTCATACCCGATCCTTCGCTATATTTGGTCACAATAGAAAATCGTTGTTTCGCGGATAGACCCTTCATCTTGGAAATTTTCAACAGTTCTCAATATTTTTTGTACTGAATCCAATATTAGACTCAATACTTGACAGATTGACATTTATATATTATATTTATATTATTATATAACTTTTTTTGAGTACTACAAACCTGTTTCCATAATTAACGATACGGTCCTTATTCCGTCCGATATTATTGTAGTGACAACGACAGCGACGAATTGTTTGTTACTATAAAAATCAAAAGTCAAATGCGAAAGGTGTTTTAAGCAATGAAGGTGATGCTGATCATGTTCTTTTTATTCATAATCTTTTTAGCACATTATTCATGAATTTTCAAGTATGATTCAAGAGAACAAGATCTGATTCGATAAAAACTGAATTTCAAGATAGTAAATATCTCAATAACAGCTTCTTAATGACTCTACTAGTTTTCAGTCATACATTCAATTTCCTTCAACTAGTCTTGCATACTCGTACACCGAAACACGACATACTATGTACATCCTTTCTGGAATAATGTTCCGTGCAAGGAATTTTCCTGAAGATATAATATTCTATTGTGTATTTTGTTGCCTTACAAAGTTATTCCAAAGGTAAAAATGGAAGGCTGGAGCGTTGCGACTCTTTTCCTTGTAATAAAAACTTGTTTTCTTTAGGAAATAGTTTCTTACTTAATAGAGGTTATACATACACATTCACGCCTGTATTTTAAAACGGGATAGGCAGAGTACGAAACGTTACGTAGATAAAACTATGACTATTTTAACGTCAAAGCGTCTTAAACTGAAGTTAATTTTGTGCGTATCACGCAATTTCATCTTTATGTTGAGACTAGCTTTTGCCCGCGGCTTCGCTCGCGTTAAGAAGTATTTTAGGGAAGTGGGGAGAGACAAAAAGTAGCCTATGTCACTCTCCATCTTTTTAACTATCTCCACCCAAAATATCACGTCAATCCGTCGCCTCGTTTAGTCGTGAAAGACGGACAAACAAACAAACACACTTTCCCATTTTTAATATAAAACTCTGATGATGGGCTACAAATATAATAATATTAGTATGGATAAGCTTAACATGTTTCAGGTGATTTGTAGCCCATCATCAGAGTTTGGCAGTAATAGTTAATGTAATTTCGAAACGGGTAGTTGTGAGCCGGTGTCGGTTTCACCAAGCAGTCGCGCGGAAAGAGTATATCTGTCGCAGGCGGATTGTATAATCCGCCGTTTTACATAACGCCTAGCCGTTTTGCAAAACAGCGCCGTTTTGTAAAACGGCGGCTCAACGTTCAGCCGGATTGTAGTTACGAAACGTTCTTCAAAAAGGCGGCCCACGTTTAGCCGCATTGTACTACTACTAAAATTGTAGGGTAACAATACTTACAAAACAAGGAATGCTAAATAAAATAAATATGAATAAAATAAACTAACCTAACCTAACCTAATCTAATGTAATCTAACCTAACCTAACCTATTATAATCTCTAAATTCTCTACTGTTTATGTTAGGCAGCGCCACGAGTGTTAAAAATCTGAACTAAAAACGACAAAGTGGCGGCTAATCTTTCGCCGTATTACATTATGCCCAGCCGTAATGAATAACGTTTAGCGCCGAATTCATTCCGGCGGTTTTTCGTTCAGCCGCATTCAATCCGGCTAAACGTTGAGCCGCCGCATTACAAAACGGCGCTGTTTTGCAAAACGGCTAGGCGTTATGTAAAACGGCGGATTATACAATCCGCCTTCGACATATCCGTTTTATATCACTATGAGTGAGCCTTTTGGTACATGTTTACATGTTTAATTTACAGTAGTGCTTTCGAGAATAAGATTACTAAGAACACGATGCACAAAGGTCAACTCTCCAATTTAAACCTCTGGGTTGTTCGTAACTTCTAACTCTCTGACGAAATAGATTCAACAAACCCTTAGCCTTATTAATTAAACTACAATTTTCTTGGAAAGCGCCCCTTTATTGAGCATGCTCAAGTTTCTAAAGTTATCTCCATTGCTTACCGCTCGCGCCCTGACTTTGTACCCTTTATAAACATATTCTTCCAACTTCACAGCTACAAGTAGAGAATACACAGGAGATGACCAAACGCATGTATCATCATCATCATTCAACCTTTATAGGCCTCCCTGAGTACATCTAATACGGATTGGAATCTCCATAAAACATCTTGAATTGCTTCTAAGCTTAGTAAACTTCAGTACGATTTCCTTCAGCAAATAATTTGTGGTGAAATTCTCTGGCAAATTCAGAAAAAAATGGTGCGACTTGGAATTTCAACATACGACTACGCCTCGACATGAGTGGAAAAAGAAAAACAAAACAAGCTAGGCAACTCCTGTTAAATAGTTCTGTATCCACGGGTAAAGGTTTAACTAAAACACCGTTCGTTGTAATAGATTATGAAGTTCCATTATTGTCGGAGGCTTTAAGTTTATCAAGTGGGAGACGCGTATGTGGCGAGATGGATTACAAGAGTTGCGAAGTTGCGGTTTTGTATGACAAAAGATATAATAGAAATATAATGGCGTTGGGTCATAATGTTCTTAGAGTTTAGAGACTTGTTAAAAGGTTCAATACGGGTTCAAAAGCAATGTGGTAGAATATCCACGATCCCACTGGACCCCCAAAACGGTGAAATAGAGAAAGAGATCGGTTGCATAAAAAAACGTCCAACCGTCTCTCTGTGGACCAGGAAAAAGATCTCTCATCGGAGTCTTGCCTTTCAAACTTCTTTCTTCCTTCTAATAAGCAGATTGAGTGCTAGAGAGGATTGTCCAAGATAAAACTCTTTTCTTTTATAATAACCTCATCTAGTCAGAGGATGCGCTTTCCACTTCCTACCTCCCAGAGGGCTTTTATGTGACCTGTTCAACATTGGATATTCTACGTCTGATAATGATGATTACAACGATGAACAGTATAAAACATAAACCGGCGCAAAAACGACCAATCACTGCGTAGCCGATCACCTAGTCACCAATTAATAAATCACCTACCGCGCTCGCGATCGCTTTGCCTGCAGCATGCAGCATTAGTCTTAGGCCAAAAACTGTCAATTAGACATTTAGCTCATTTGAAGCACAGAACAGGTGATAGTACCTACTACGTAAAGAAAGTCCCTTCTCAAACATGTATAGGCGTGAATAATATCGCCATCCCTTTCTACCTTTACCTGCTCCCCTTTCTTTCGCTAAGTCTCACCGGCCGAGCATACTTAAACTGCAGAGTGGACCTCTCTTTAAAATTCTTTGTAATGTACTTCATCAAACGTCGTCTACGAATACTGTGGTAAGCTAGGATATACTTCGCAGACAATGTCTCCCCGAACAAAGAACTCTCGGAGACTTACTAAGGCCTATGATAACTTGGTCTGAGGCTGGAACGAGCTACTTAAAAATTGTGACGGGCTAAAAGATATTTGCTAGTGTTGGGTGAAAATGAGGAGACAATTTGAGTTTGATGACGACTCGGTTAAAAATGTATCAGTGATATTTTGTCAGTTGTATTATTGTAATCTTGGGAGACGTATTTGGTAAATCAAATTATCAAAATACGAGAAAGGTAAATATCATCAAACTTCCGCAGTCAGCACTACATACTTGTAATCACTTATAATAGTAAAAGAAACAGTGGGTTGTTTATAATGTTGTAACATACCAAAGGAGTGTCGATAATACACATTAGGTTGTTAGTCAAATGAGCAAAAAAGTAGTCCGCAAAAATATTACCCATAGCAACTTCGAATGAAGATCTTTCAATCCGAGCATACGTTGATTTCATAATTCCACTATCAACCCTGTTACCTCAAAACATTTCACAAACATCCCAAAACGACACCTGTATCTTTCATTTAACCCTCTCGCTGCAAACGCGACGAGCCATAAAGTAAGTGCCCCGTCGATTTATCAGGGGTCCATTTGCACGGGGCAAAAACTCCGTGGGGCAAACACATCAGTTCGGTTTTAATATATTGCCCCCAGCGGATCGCTGGACACGACCGGGGTGAAAATAACCAACTTATGGCATCTCGTTTGCATTTAAGATGGAATGGGGTATTTGGATGTTCTGGTATTTTACGCGTTTAGCGGTCGGAGGGTTGATGATCTTTTTTTGTGATTTTATGTGGCTACTATCAAAGTGTGGGATTGTGGGGATTTGATAGTCTTTTGTTAGAGGTTCAAGCTCATACGGGAGCCTATAACCAATCTGTAGTCTTTTATTTCTTTTTGGACAATTAAGAGTTTTTTACTTACTTACTTACTTATAACTGAGACTTTGCTATCCGTCCGTCCGTCCGTCCGTCCGTCTGTCTGTCTGTTTGTCGCTAGGCTTTATCTCACGAACCGTGCTAGCTAGAACTGCTACAACTGTTGAAATGTCTAGGGTTTTATGCCCAAAGGGTAAAAACGGGAGCCTATTACTAAGACTTCGCTATCTGTCCATCTATCAGTCACCAGGCTGTATCGCAGGAACCACGATAACTAAAAGGTGATCGGCAATAAATTTGGCCAGATTTTAAGTGGTAAGGGATTTTTAAAGGTTAAGTTCACACAAAAAGCCACATTAAAAGACCATTATTATTTAACGTTTCTCGACTACTTATAACACAGTTTTTAGTACACACATACCTAGATGAAAGAGGTATAATAGTGATAGGTTGCTAGCCTGTCACTTAAAGCTTACACTTATTTCCTTAGTCGCCTCTTACGGCATCCACATCCATAGCACAGCTAGGTGTGAATAGATTTATATAGGTAGACTATACCTGTCACTGTCTAACTGAAACCGTCAGAAAGTGACGGCTAGTCTATCCCGCGCGCGAGACGACTAAACCATGTTGCCGTGCTAAGCAGTGGCGTACCTAGGGGAGGGGGGGCGGCGGGGGCGGTCCGCCCCGGGTGTCACCCTCCCAAGGGTGACACCCGGCTGTGAACTTTAGTAGTTGTGGAAAAGACTCCAATAGAGAGATCTCTCTCCAGGCAGATGTTATGCCCGGGGACCGAAGTCCACAGAGAGGAAGTTGTATTTATGCAACCGTTCGTCGAAACTTCGTTAGCGCGATGTAGAACCGTTTAGTTCGGCTGTTCGACGCATGTGGCGCTGGGGCGCTACATCAGCCATCATAATGAAAAATTAT
>BHDV01019310.1:97219-110710 GCA_005406045.1 Adoxophyes honmai
GGGGGGGGGGGGTGCCTCTTACAATATCCGCCCCGGGTGTCACCCATGCTAGCTACGCCACTGGTGCTAAGCCTACAAAAACATTTATAGAGGTGTCATTCTAACCGACCCCACACAGCAAACGATGCGTGATGTGCTTCTGTTGAATCAAAGTCACAAATTTTAAAACTCACTTTTCCCGGACGACTCGATAAATTAATTCCCATCCCGTTCCCATTAACAGGGATAAATAGCGGCAGAGGGATAACAATCGCACTACAGGGAACTCTATACACGATTTATGTATTAAATAATGTATTTTGTTTGTTACAGGTGAGGCCTTTGGCAGAGGTAAATGGGATTTTTTTAATTAAACTCGTAGGCTATATTTTATGGTGCAGCTGTAAGTCTTTTTTTGACAGTTATTTAAAAACACTACGTTTTCAGTACAAAATGACAATGAAGTAACCTAATATGCGTCGTAGCGACTAAAGCCCGTCACACATTAAGCAGATACGGTAAGATATCTGCTACAGAACATATATCTGTCAATATCGCTCTCTATACAATTCAATGAGCTACCACACACTGCGCAGATTTACCGTCAGGTATCTTTTGACACCGACATATGGAAAAATGGCATTTATACGCAGATAAATTATTATCGTATATGCGTAGTCTGTGACGGGCTTTAGAATAACACATCTCCGTTTCTTCCATAGATGTCGTATAAGGCAATCAAGGAAATAGGTTTAGGCATGCTTTAGACGACAGGCTAGCAACCTGTCATTATGCCTCATTCATCTGTTGTCAAACCTAAAGTTTTGCTAGAAGTGGCTATGAAGCGTGAAATATTCACGGTTGTGTCTGTGTCACGATTTGTGTGCTCTACCTACCCCATTTGGGAACACAGACGTCATTGCATGTATGTCAAGATGTATGTCTAAGAGATCCCAAACTATTAAATTTTACAAGGAACAGCTTTCTTCCCCACGCAACCAATGAATAGATCCAAATCATTTTCTGGCCGTAAACCGCGTGCTGGCCGTAAAACGGTTGTCAATGGGCGAATAATAACTATATTTGCGGAATACATCCATGCGGCCATTTGCATGGAGCCTGCAATTACGACATTTTACTGCCGCAAAGGTACATTCTACATGGGACTTGCTAGTGTTTTTCTTTGGTTTGAAAGTAAAAAAGACTTGGCGTCTTTGTCTTTCACGCTTGATTAGAGCGAGACAGGCTAGTATCATTTTGGGCATGGGAAACCATTATTTTTCACAAAAAAAACTTTTTACTTATATTCTCACGAACAGAGCGACAGCGCATAATGATCGTTTAGGAAAGCTACCGCCGTTCCTAATTAAGGGGCTACTACGGACGAGCCCTAAACAAGTCGAGCCAAATTCTTCTTAAGGCGAGGTTCTACTATATTTGTACCCCGCGCCCCTCTCGCGCAAAAGAAGGCGAAGGCGGGGGAGCGGGCGACGCGGCAGGTTGTCAATACGTTGGGCACGCGGTCAAGTTTTAGAATAAATATGAATTTAAAAAATAAACAACATCGATTGAAAACTATAATTTAGCAGATTCTCTGTAGTACTTAAAGATAAATATTTCCATATAAAAATTATGTAGAAATTAAAAAGAATAAACACCAAATAATGGGTTTTAGTTTTTATTTTTGCCTGTGTTCGAGAATTTATATGATCGAGGAAAGTACATCCTATCGTGTAACCAATTAGCACGTTCCTTAGGCAATATCTTTACGTATAACATATATTTTTTTCAAGACTGTCATTTAGCAGAAAGTATGTAAAACATTAGATCTTGCAACCTTCAATTCCGTCTCCCTTGGAATACCTCGCCTTAAGGCGTTATTTATCCGTGTTTTTCATTGTATTTATAATCATTCTACATTCCCCGGGTCCCAGTGGAACACACCGTGTCCACTGTCCCACGGCGCTGCCAACCCGGCCGGACGTAAAGGCCCTCGTTATTTACGCGCCGCAGTAAATCTGCATCCTTTTATTGCCGTATTATTTGCGTTGGTGGTGCGTGTGAGTTTGGGCGATGCATGCAGTATTTGTTACTTTGTGACCACAATCGCTGCACAGAGTAAGAAGTCCAACTTTTTTTTTTTTTACTGTTTTTTAGTGTTATGACATTTGCCACCCGCGTACGACATCTAAGGAAGAAGTGGAGAGACGTTATTTCAAACCCGCAGAGCAATTACATAATTTTCATTATTTAAGAGTTATTAGCATTATTACCCGTGTGGTGCCGGGTTAGAATAGCACCTCCCCCTTTCTTCCCGTGGGTGTCGTAAGAGTCGACTCTGGGAAAGGGTTGGTGTATTGTGGGCGATGGGCTAGCAACCTGTCACCACAATATCACGTTTGACCATCTGGTTACCCTGCATTTGCTAAACGTGGCACTGGATTTTTGAATTCATGTGCTCTGCCTTCCCCTCCTGGGAATACAGGCGTGAGAATATGTATGTATGTATGTATGTATGTAGCATTATTGAAGGGAATTAGAAAGATCCAACTGGATTCAACCACCATAGTAAATGTTATTATCTAAATACGCGAACGACGTTGAGAGCAAAAGCTAGAATCTTATTAAATAAACTAACCAATACAAAATTCACTTTAAATATAACCTTTTTTGCCAACTGTTCTTCATTGTCATTCATCCTAGATTATGTGCTTCATATTTGACGTAAATCTGACCAATCATTGAGGAGTCCCCTCCATCGGAGGTGGCCCTGCCTAGGCCACCAGTAGTAGTCTACTACCAGATTATTGCATTGTCGTCTAATTTACCCAAGTGAGCAACACTTTCTAACAATTGGAAACCAAGAAGTGGATCAAATTAAACAATAAGCAGGTACATGCGTTTTTTACAGACAACGTGACATCGAAATAAATTAAAATCTTGAAATATGAGGCGTTGCAAACATTGCAAACTACTTTTACACGGAAGTCATTAAAACTATAACCACTTCATAATCTTACACAAAAACTTCAAAACAAACTACCAACTACTTCATTTCCGCCGTTAAAAAACAATAATCCGGTATTAACTAGTCATAACTAGAAACAGTCGTAAAAGAGTCGTAAATGACAATCACAATCGCCATCTGAGAACCGGTTTTTAGTATGGGAGAAAAAGATGACTTAAAGAGAAACTAATGATGAACTGACGACGAGTTATCACTCATAAACATTACACCCTATTCCCTGTGGGGTAGGCAGAGACATCGAGCACCATTCCTCTATTCGACATACTTCTCTCGCTACATTCACATTTGATATCCATCCTTCTCGTCATAAATTAATACTCGACGGATTCGAATGCTTGGCGTTGAATACGTTCTTCAATGACACCTTTACTTGTAAATTTGCTTATAGACCTTTATTTCATTCATTTTCTCCACGTGTCCAAACCAACGCAACATTACTTTCTCTATATCCTCTTTCTTCTAATTATACTATTATCATCCAATAAACTACTGTGTTTCCAAGTAACATTTTAGCTAACCTTAACAGAGGAAACTACCAATATACTCAAGTCCATCTTCTGGGCCAAGCTCCTGTCTATTGAGTAACCGCCACTCCGCTCGGTCTTGGGCCAGCTATTAATTTGGCTTCCTTATAATCATACTACTTTTTCGGTCACCTGATCAAAAAGGGTCATACTTGGCCTTTCTTTACCTCTTCTCTCTTTAACTTTTCTTGGCTGGTTAAAACTACAATGTCACGTCGCATCAACTCCGTATCTTCTACAGTCACCAGCATTAATTATCTGCCACGACAGAGCGTGCAAAAATATCTGACACGTCCTCTTGCCCCTAATGATAGAGTCGTATCAGATGTTTTTGCAGCCTAATTATATCAGATATTGGTGCTAGTGATTGTACCCCCTTTCGACAATTTTTGATCTCCAGTAAAGTTCTTTTTCGTTGACTACCGTGACACTCACTAGTAGTCCTCACGTCAAGTACAGTCAGGAAAACTGAATGTTTAGCTGGTTGACCGCCTTCATAATTTGTTCGCATTGTAGGACTAACTTAGCCATGAAGTTCAATATTGAGTATTTGTGTCATGCAATATCACATCTTTCACACTTACTGTCTTTCGTAAACGCCGATCCCAGATATACAAACTCTTTTACTTGTTCTACATTCTCACCCGCAATCATAATCTTACATTCTGTTCCGCAATCATCTTTTTCAAACACCATAACTTTCGTTTTGCTTACATTAACTTTCATACCTTTCCTTTCTAATGCGTCACATAATTGTTAACCATCTTCTGCAACTCTTCCTCCGACGATGCAACCAACACTTGGTCGTCAGCGTTTTGGTGGCATTTGATGGTTAACTCCCTCATTTTTAGTCCACAGTCATAACTTTTCAAATCATTCAGAAGTGAAGTGATATTGAAAGAAGAGTGAATGCAGGAAATACAGTCAATGGAGCGCTGCGCGCCTTCGTGAGCAGTCAGAAGGTGTCGAAAAAGGCGCGTCTGGCTGTCCACAGAGGGGTGCTCGTTCCAACACTAATGTAGTGAAAGTTGGGTATGGCAAACGAAGCATAAAAGTAGAATAAATGCAGTAGAAATGAGAACGTTAAGAAGTATGGAAGGTGTAACACTGAAAGACAGAATACGAAATAGTGTGATAAGGGAAAGAGCTGGGGTGAAAGTAGATATAGTAAATAGAATTGAAAAAAGTATGCTTAGTTGGTTTGGACACATAGAAAGGATGGATGAAAGAAGACTGACAAAACAAATTTATACCGGGAATGTGGATGGGTGCAGTGGGAGGGGAAGACCTAGACGGACGTTCCGTGACCAAATCGCGGACGTTTTAGAAACAGGTCAGGTCAAGAGTACCCGAAACCGACGAGCATGTATGAGGAGATTGATGAATGTGGATGAAGCAAAAGAGGTATGTCAGGATCGTAGCGAGTGGAACAAAGCAGTCTCTGCCTACCCCTGTGGGAAAGAGGCGTGATGATATGTATGTATGTATGTGTCATGCAACTAGCTGGAAATAGTAATAAGGCCAATTTTAGAAGTATCTCAACCTGCTAAACATCAAATTTCCCTGACTGTACATATAAAATTAGTCAGTGAATAAGACATTGGCAAAGTTTCTCTTCAAAAAACAATAACCGGTTTAAACCAGTCATAACTAGTCGAGGCCGTAAAAGGCTCGTAAAGCGATAATCACGCTCGCGATCACACCTCGCATAGGGAATCTTGAGGATGTCTTTTTCACTGTTCACCCCTTTTATGACGGTTAGGGGTTGTGGTGCAAGGGAGAGGCGCCGCGTGAATATCGTGACTGTAAAAGTTTAATACGAACATGGATTGTAACTTAGTAATAAATTATTGAATCATAAGTTTCAGTTTCAAAATAATCACAGTTCGTTTTTACGAGTATTCATAGCAAATGTATAGAGAATCTTGGTTAATCGGAAAGCTACATAAGCTTAGCACCTGTTAGAACTGTAAATACAATTCTTTGTTTTGCAGAGATGACTGTTAGTCGCGGACGATCTATGTAAACTATTTAGAATCTTCAATATGCATTTGAATTTTATAATATTCACAATGTACTGAATAGACAACATGTCTGCATGATAACACATCAAGAAATAATGATAATACTCATT
Source organism: Adoxophyes honmai (assembly GCA_005406045.1). Taxonomy (NCBI): domain Eukaryota; kingdom Metazoa; phylum Arthropoda; class Insecta; order Lepidoptera; family Tortricidae; genus Adoxophyes; species Adoxophyes honmai. The sequence goes on from BHDV01019310.1 coordinate 102,885, forward strand.
ATTCGTATACAAAAATCACGCAATAAATATCAAAAGCTTAGAATAGGTAACACTTTTCCTTTTGTTACAATACAATAAATCTGTACAATACCATACACGTAGATATGTCTTATTTTTGAGACTGAAGCAACAAAACGCGATAAACACACTATAAAATAACCAACATTATAAGAGCCTAAAACCGCTCCAACCTCATCACCTACACCACCGCCGCTCGTCATGAAGATAATGTAGAACTCGAACTCATAAGATTATACCCGCGTGTATCCGAAAGGAAATTTGAGTGATAATAAAACTGAAAATAAATTACGACTCGACATATGGCTCCGTAATGTCGGGATGGAATTATTTTATTTACGATGCTAAGTTAAGGATGAATAGGTAGATTATGACGTTTATGGACTTTAAACACGTTATATACGAGGCGCGACTGTGAGACGCGTTAGTGCGAATTGATTACCCCAGTTAGATTTACTGGCGTGAGAATATGAGTAAAATGTTGTTCACGCCGTCTATAAATATATATAAATCATGCATGTATTGCCGAACGGAGAAGTCAAAACCATGACTACTTAGGGTAAACGTACTAGTGGCCAGCCAGGGCCCAGTGGTCAGCCGTTTCTGTCGTTTATTAGTCATAAATATCGCTAAAATTCGAATAAACGAATCAAGCGCACTTAAATAGAAACTTTGGTTCCTAATTGGTTAATTCGTCACACGACAGGTGAGGTAGGGGGTCAGACAGGAGAAATAAACTACTTTATTCAGGTGGCAGCGACCGACAAGAGCAGTAGTGTCATGTCCGCCATTATTTTAACTTCGCGTGGTGTTCTCTTTAAAGGTAAGAAAAACACATTTTATTATCAAATTCTATCTTTTTTTATGCAACTAAGCTTTATGTTTAACTTATTGAATTTAATTATATTAAATTTGAACGAATATATTGCTGTTTTACGTAAATATTGTGGGGGCTGGGCACTGGGTACGACTTTTTCATAAAAGTTCCAGAAGTCAGCCTCCCCGGCAGGATACTGGGTTTATGAATTATTTTTAAAAGTGTGAGAAAAGACGGCCGTTAAAACCGATAAATTCAACTTTTTAAATTTAGTAAGGCATGTCCTTTCATATTCCTTAAAAAACCCAGTGGTCAGCCGCCTTAAACATTTTATTTTTACGTGGCTGAGCACTGGATTTTGCTGTTCCATTAAGCAGCCCCTGTATTTTTGCTGCCGCTATAACAATAAATACTAAAATCAAAATAATAATAATAATTAAGGGGGGCTCCCATAGAAAAACGTGTTTTTTTTGCTGTTTTGGGTCTATTTAAATAACTGTAACAGGTAAATACTTGAAATGCTCACAGAATATTTAATTAAATATCTACTTAAAATAAAAATAAAATAAAATTAGTATTTGAGGGAGGCTCCCACACAAAAAAACAAATTTTTTGCAGTTATTGGTACGGAACCCTTCGTGCGCGAGTCCGACTCGCACTTGGCCGGTTTTCAATTCATAGTTATGAGGGCTGAATACTGGGTCCATCGTGGCTGGTCACTGGAATTTAGAGGCTGACCACTGGCAAAATGGGTCATTTTTTATTTGAAGTTAAATATATATTATACAAAGAGAAATATTGATTTCGCCAAAGGTTGTTAAGAAACTACAATAAATAATTAATACAATCATGTACTTCGTTTCATTATCCGACGAAACCTGTAAAAATGCCAGCTATTCAAACTTGAAAAACTCGATTTGGGGCTGACCACTGGTACGCTTACCCTACTTACCGACCGATTAGTCATTCGTCTCTTGTTTCTACTTCTACTACTTTTCTGAATGCCTTGAGTCACCAAGACATACTATCCTGCTCCTGCTCAATGTGACCAAAAATAACACATCGAATTTCTTAGTTCCTGCCCAAGGTTTTTTATTTATTCAAATTCAAATTTCAAATTCAAAAAGTTTAATTCAGATAAGCATCCATATTTTGTTAGTAATAAATCTTACAAAAACTAATGTTAGTATTATGTTATTATTACCTTGTACATTTTCGTTTATTTTATCTTATTTTATTTTGCCATATGGATTATTTGATTTATACATTTAGATTCTACGCAATGTTCTCGATCAATTTATCTCTTCTGCTTCTTCTATTTTTCTCTACTATCTATCCGTTCTCGATCAAACTGGATCGATCTATTAAAAGAAGTCTAATCTATTAAGGGTATGTACCCTTTATAACCCTAAAATTAATAAAAAAAACTTGGTACCCTTAGAACTACAAATTCAGACCAAAATTTGCTTGGGCAGAACCCATGCAAATAAAATGTACTTAATTAAGAACACTGGGTAGAAACAGGGAGTCTATTTCAAATTGCTTGACTAGGACGAGGCTGTACTAGTTTTAAGATTTTAGGTCACTTTAGTACGGTGATTTTTTTGGAGACCTTAAAATATGTTTATTTCTTTCTTTCTTTGTATGTATGTTTTATTTGTTACTCTATGACTGCATCATCACGTATCCAACGATTATAATGTAGTGACGGCTCATCAAAGGTTCCTACATGGGTGGTGCCATAACTGGCGTACAATATAATCGAATACCGGAGAAAATCGGTTTCGTCGAGACCACACAGTGTTAATCTATTATCGGTTTCAAGGAAACAAATTCCTGCGTGGGTTCAGAATAACAACACCTCTCCGTTTCTTTCGTGGATGTTGTAAGAGACGACTAAGGAAATAGGTTAAGGCATATTTTAGGCGACAGACTGGTATCTGCGACTATTATAGCTGCCAACTTGACACCATAAAAACATCCTGGAAATAAAATAGTCATGGTTTTTTGTTTGTAGCCTTTTGTGTGCTCTACCTATCCCATTTGGTAATACAAGCATAAATGTCGTATGTATGTGAATACAAAAAAGTAGCATCGATTTCTCATCACACACGAATGAAACTGCAAATCGGTTTACACAAATTAAGCCCGTCAGACTACGCACATACGATAATATTTTATCTGCGTATAAATGCCATTTTTCCATATGTCGGTGTCAAAAGATACCTGACGGTAAATCTGCGCAGTGTGTGGTAGCTCATTGAATTGTATGGGGAGCGATATTGACAGATATATGTTCTGTAGCAGATATCTTACCGTATCTGCTTAATGTGTGACGGGCTTAAACCGACATCACACATCTGCCCTGACCGAGAACCGAACCCGGTATCTTCAGCTTCACAGTCAGATTTTAACATTTTTAACCACTGAGCTATCCGGCCATCAAAATTACTTACTACAGCATTTCTGGTGAATTCGCAACAAAAATAAAACATTTTCTTAAATAAAGTAAAGCGGAAAAGCAACCCTTTCGCCGTCCACGCGTAACAACAATACACATCATCAGCCAAAAACTGAACACCATCATTGTTCAGAAGCCGACGTTCAACGACCCTCAACAACGATATGAGAAACAAACTCCTTCAACGACCTAGAATGATATTTTTCTCTTCAATGCGTGCTCGAAACCGTCACTGCGTAATTGGTTACGTACACAACGCGCAATGTATCGTTTGCGTATCGCTACCACTGTTCAATGCGTATCCTTGGTAAAGGTAAAACAGTCCATTCAACAACGTCGTGCAAAAACAGCACAAAAATAAGCCAAGTTTCGCTGAAATGCACCCTCTTGTTTTAATTTCAAAGTTCGGGGTTGAGTGGCAGCAATTTGGCGCTTGTGGTTTCGGTTGGGCATTTTTAGAACTTTCTGGGCATGCTTTGAGCTCTTCAGTAAGTTTGGCATCTCGTTTCGAAGTCGGTTAATACGTTTTTTGTTCAACTTCCCTTTGAGATTCTATCGGTTTCTTACTTTGCATCTGTTAGTACTTCTGTAATGAATCTGATTTCAATTCTTTTATTTTTATTTTCTCTTTCATCTAGTCAATTATGTTGCCAGCCATTGTTTTCTCTAGATCCCAGAATAACATATTATTGGAACAATTATAACATGGTTGTGTCGAAAACTGAGGGATAAAATTATAATTAACGCTTGAAAAACATTTTTTTAACAAATCCTTTCTAATATTATAAGTCAGAAAGTGAGTTTGTTTGTTTGTTTGTTTGTTCCGCTTTCACGCCGTAACTACTGAACCGATTGCTTTGAAATTTTGCAGACGTAAAAATAAAAGTCCGGATTAAATAATAGGCTACTTTTTATCCCGGAAAATCGATGTTCCCGAGGGAAAACAAAAATATAGTTTGCTTGATAGATCAATATCGATCGATGATAGATCGATATCGATCGATGACCGATCGATAGATGATAGATCGATGGCGCTGTGTGTCGTTTGAAACGAGAAGTTTTCTTATAGTTGTGCTTTATGCCGCAATATAACCGAGTTCCACGCGGGCGAAGCCGCGGGCGGAAAGCTAGTTTAATATAAAGATGGAATCGTTTGTCTTCCCTCCTCACTCAGGTGCATCGGTACTTCATACTTGTCTTGTCTTGTGTAAATTAACACTATTGGAATGTACGGTCATGGACTTTCATTCATGAGCCACCATAGAACCTTTTCAAAGAAAAAGTCAATACGTCCCTAAATGATTAAGATAGCATTAGCTTGTATAAACCATCTCACCCCTCGTTCATCCCTTCAGTCTCTTCAATGGCTTTCACAGTCCTTTACCGCCCCTGTAAAAAAAATTACCAGAAGTAAACCAAACGTTATCATAATACTAAACTCATCATGCCATCTATCGGTGAACTTTGACAACAGTTTTGTTATGCGGTACTATTTGTGTTATTTGTTGATTAATGCAAGAACACACAATTTTGCAGTGTTTTTATTAAATTATATTCACAAAATCATTAGCAAAATCCAGTAAATTAAACATACCGAGTTGACAAGCCGCAAACACAAAAACAAACAGTATTAATTCAAACTCAATTCACATTAGAAGTTCAGGAGTCCCAAAGTTTCACGTGAAAGAGGTTTGGGGTAAACTGTCGCGAAATATTATTACTTGTATAACTTTTCATTTGGTTTCAAAGGCAACGCCTTTGAGTAATGTTGCTAGGTAAACAAAAACAGTGTTACAAGTTAATTAAAACAAAGACATTTGCAAGATGTAACGAACTTTGTACGTACTGCGGTATTATACAAGCAGTTAGGCGATTTACACACTGCCACGCACCACGCAGCGTAGGAGAAAGCGTGTTCTAACGTTGCTTGTAAGTATATCCGTTTGTATAGAAAACACGCGCACGCACAGATCACGCATCTACAAGCGGGGAAACACGCATCCCCGCGCTAGGGAGCGGGACAAGACGCAAAGCACCGCATAGAATGGCGCACCAAGTCACGCAGTGCCCTGCGTGATTTGGGAACGGATTGACGTGCATTTGAAAGTGGAACTCGACGTTGATTAATTTACGCCAGAGTTCGGCAACCCTCGGCCTGCGGGTCACTTGCAGCCCGCGGCTAGCCTCTTTACGGCCCGCAAACATTGAATTTTAAATAAAATCACGCCTGTGATCCCAAATGGGGTAGGCAGAACACACGCAACGTGACATAGACAAAACCATTATTATGACTATATCACGCTTCGTAGCCACTTCTAGCATAGTTTCAGGTTTGCAAAGATAGAAGAAGTGGAATAGTGGCAGGTTGCTAGCCTGTCGCCTAAAGCATACCTAAACCTAATTCCATAGTCGCTTTTTACGAGCTCCACGGAAGAAACGGAGAGGTGTTATTCTATATACGCCACACGGCGTATTGTAAATATTATAAATTTATAATATAATCGGGCGTATTATAAAATTTCAATATTATTCTCAATACCTGTAATCCTATACAGTCAAAAGCATGCACGTGTGGACCGTCTCTACACCATTTCACCGTTTTGTGCCCCTTCTCTCCTAAAAGATTGCCGACCACTGATTGAAACGCAACTACGCGCGTGAGTGCATAAAAAACACGCAATTATGCAGATCTGCATTCACGCGTAGTGCGTCGACACGCAACATGCAGCGTGGTGCGTGGCAATGTGTCAATCGCCTTAAATAAACTACAGAAATATTAAGAGGATAGGAGTCGCGCCACTTCTCCATACAAACGTAGTCCCCTGTTTTCTCCGTGAATAATGACATTAGAGCAAACATTTTTTTTACATTATATATTTGTATCTGTTGTGGCTATGCCCCTACGATTTGCTTTTATCGATATTCTAAATAAAAAAATAAAAAAATAATAATAAAAAAAAAGAAAATCGATAAAAGTAAATCGTAGGGGCATACCTAGCCACAACAGATACAAATTTAAAGAAAAAAAACTTTTGCTCTAATGTCATTATTCACGGAGAAAACAGGGGACTACGTTTGTATGGAGAAGTGGCGCGACTCCTATACTCTTAAAAATGGAATGTTTCTCTTATACCAAAGCATCGCAGCTTAAGGTAAAAAAAAAACAGAAAAGACTCATTACACCGGCATGGCTGGTAACAAGCGTCAAATTGATAAAACTCATTTCGTCTTGGGTTCTGCGTCCGTGTTTCACTTTAAAAAAGGCTTTCTTTTGACAAAATAAAAATTAAAAACCCTTTCTGTAGGTTCTACAGTTATTTTTCCTTGTGATAAAGTTGCCTAGTTTCTCTGTGTCATTTATATTCTACAATTTAAATTGTACTTTCGTACTAGTTAGTTTTTTTCAGTGTGTTATGTATAACAACATACAATCACGCCTGTATTTTCCTGTTATACCTTGTATAAAATGAAGTTATTGTAGCCTAGTGGTTTGAACCGTCGCCTCTCAAACAAATGGTCATAAGTTCAATAGTTATGAAAATCTTAATTCCATTCACAGAAAACATCAGACTTACTCAGTTTCAACAGTACTGCTTATAGTTTCAGAAAAAAGTGGATGTGCGAAAGACATGACAAATGCATGGGTTCCTTTTTTTGCAATTTCGCTACGGAATCCTAAAAAAGCTTATATTCTTAAAAGTTTTATACCATGTCACGAAATTTGTGACTTTGCCTTCATTATGTAGTCTTCCTTAACCTTGGAGAGAATAATTTGTCAGTCAAGGTAGCTCGCGTTCCTTATTTATTATTTAAAAAAATAAATTACATGTTCAGGCTTGTTCGCAAGAAAAGGGTACATTTTCTTTCTAACAAGTCACAACAAGTTTAGTTAGATTTACAATGTTTCCTTTAGTTAGGAATTCTTGGAGGAATTCTTAAGTTGATTGTTTCTTTGAACTAAAGGTTATTCGTAGTTTGGATGTGTTTAGATACCTATGTGGGACGGAGGAAGTTTTAAAGGACGGCTGAAAAAAAACACTTTATTGTACAAAAAACAACATAAAATACAAGAAATAATAATTACAAACGAAATGGTGAAGTATAAAAGCGGTTATCCCTAGAGAGACCAGCACAGCTAACCTTTGAGAGGAAAAGAGAAAGCTTAATTATTTAGACCGACAAAAAGAGAGGCTACAATGAACATGGCGAAGTACATTAAAAAATATTCGCAAAATGATACTGTGCAAAAAGAGAACGAAAAAAAACTAATAATATTTTTAAAGTAATGCTCTTACACAAAAAAATCTAAAATATTTTTTTTGATGTATACTTAACACGTTCATTGCCACATCACGCGACGTCGCGTGCTGCAGTCCAATACTCTGTGGCCGACCACGCGACGTCGCGTGATAGTGCCTTACAATTTTGTTCTCGCCGCCAAACGTCGGCCGTAACGTATTGGCTTATGGCATTTATTTTGGCCACTAGGGAAGGGAATTACCTATTCGTTAGTGACTGTGGCCCGTGGGT
>BHDV01019310.1:113663-134171 GCA_005406045.1 Adoxophyes honmai
AGCTACATCTCCAATCCATCTATCAAGTAAACTATATTTTTGTTTTCCCTCGGGAACATCAATTTTTCCCGGGATAAAACGTACCCTATTATTTAATCCGGACTTCTAGCTTTACGTGTGCAAAATTTCAAAGCAAACGGTTCAGTAGTTACGGCGTGAAAGCGGAACAAACAAACAAACAAACAAACAAACTCACTTTCCGACTTATAATATTAGTAAGGAAGTAAGGATTTATTTGTGGAATCGAATTTGATATTACCACGAGCTGTTTGGTGAAAGATTTTTCTTTGTGAGGAAACCTGCTAAAGTAATTTAATGTCGAGTGTAAAGGTAGATCTACGTCAGGCTCGCGTGGGACTTATAGCCCACCTTTTCTGATAAGGAGAGGAGACCTGTGCCCAGCAGTGGGACGTATTTAGGTTAGATTATTATTCAAGATAGTCTATATTATCCACATCGAAATAATGGATTGCGAAAAATGTATTTATTACAATTTAACTTTTATAATATTTAAATAAAGATGAGCTGTGTTTTGTTTTGATAGTCTCATAGTTTACGGAGCCTATTAACGCAATAAGAAAGTCAACAAACCTAAATACACCTGTTAAAATAGCGGTTCCAATAGCAGAACCTTTAGTATTCAAGATGCCGTTGAACTTGATAACGCTTCTTTTACTTTTGTCATTTTCATCAAAGTGCTTTGCTGAGCTAAATACATTAAACGCACTGTCTGAAATATCTACACGTCCAATCGTAAAGGCTTTAGTTGACGCTCCGGGTTTTGTCGCATTAGCAGCTGAAAATGGCTACAAAGCAGAAAGGCATAACGTCACCACTGAAGATGGGTACATATTGGTCCTCCACAGAATACTACCGCGAGGGCATTGTGCTAGGAAGAAACCTGTGCTGCTCATGCATGGGATCCTACAAGCCTCCGAGGATATGATATCAGCGGGACCGTCAACACCAGGATTTGTTTTAGCCGACCAATGCTTCGACGTTTGGTGCGGCAACGTACGAGGGAACCGCAACACCAGGAGTCACATCAGCCTCGACCCTGACAAGGACTTAGAGTTTTGGAAGTTTTCAATTGACGAAATGGGACTTTATGACACTCCTGCCATGATTGACTACGTTCTGAAACAAACCAACTCAGAAAAGCTGATTTATATAGGCTTTTCGCAAGCTGGTGGAAGTTTATTCATCATGAACTCGGAAAGACCAGAGTATGCGGCAAAGGTTGCGTTGTTCGTTGGACTCGCTCCATCCACGAGGATTCTTCACACGAGATCAGCCACAATTAAAGCAGTTTTGAGAGGTGTTCAAACTTTCCAAGCACAACTGGATTCCTACGGAGTTTGGGAAGTTTTGCGCGAAGGGTCTCCTTTAACGGGACCACTTAATGTCCTGTGTCAAGCCAGACTAGTGGCAGCCATTTTGTGTGAGACAGTAACAGGCTTGCTAGACTCTCTGCATCCAGAATCTATTACTCCAGAAGTGGAGACCAGGATAATAAAGTATTTTACAGCAGGAACATCGGTTACGAACCTTGTGTGGTTCGCACAGGCGTTGGAGAGTGAGAAATTTGTGAAGATGGATTATGGGAGTGTGAAAAATTTGGAGTTGTATGGAAGTTCTGAACCGCCAGAGTACGATTTTAAGGCGAGCGACGTGCCGACGGTGATTTTTCACGGTTTGTCTGATCATATTGTGGATACAAAGGATGTGGAATGGTTTGTACCGCAGTTACCACATTTATTGGAGTATATACAAGTGGAAGATCCTTTGTGGAATCATTTCGATATGACTTATAGTCGGTTCTGGAATGAAAGTATATTTAAGCCTATGAAGAAATATTTGTTGGAATATGCTGATTTATAACCAGTGATTATAATTTTTATAACAATAGGGTTTTTGAACATTTTTGAAATATACTTTTAATAAATTCTTCATTATGTAATAAACACGATATATTAGTATTTCCGGATTCTTGTCTGTATTAACAAAGAAAATAAATATTTATTAATTATTTAAAGTTCAAATTCTCAAACTCATGCCAAAAACGCTGTTTGACGTCACATGCAAGGCAAACAAAGGCACCACACAAAGAAGCTGTCAAAATTGTCATGTCAAATTATCAATGTCCACTTTGACCACATATACCTTTCATGGTATGTGACGTCATCAATCAATCGCAAGCGTTTCGGTCACAGATACATTATTAACGAATATTAGAAACTAATAGAACAAAATACTCTAAAAATGCATAATATTTTGAACAAAAGAAAGTGAAATATGTTTAATTTTCCTATAATCTGTTAGGATGGCCACAAATTATTGATTATTTTTACTGTTGTCAAAGACCCTATTGCGGTTTTTCAAATACATTCGATGGAAGTGATCAATTAATGTTAATTATAATGTTAATAATTATTGAATGTCACGTAATAGGTTTTCATTATATTTCAACTAACAAGATCTTATTTAATTTAGATTGTGTTCACACAGTTTGAGATGTATTTTTTTTTAATAAATGCTTTTTGACACATTTCTAGTTTTTATTAAATAGTATTGTAATTTAAATAAATTATTTTATGTCGTGTTTACGTTGGCTATTTACTCAATGCGTCTGAACGTACAGTAGGAATATTGTGATATGAATGTAGAAACTATTATTGCAACAAAAAACAAAAGTACATAGCTACGAAAAGTGAATAGTCATTTTTTTATGTAGCGTCTCGTATGCTCTGCCTACCCTATCTAAAACATACATACATACATATTCTCACGCCTGTATTCCCAAGAGGGGTAGGCAGAGCACATGAATTCAAAAAAAAAAAAACCTATCTAAAAATACAGGCATAATGTATGTATGTAGTTTCAGGCTTAGGCGATAAACGGCCAGTCTCCTTGCGCACGCTGCCGAGCAATCGTAGCTGTATGAAAATTAATTTACTCTGATTCAGACATTGTTTCTGATGTTTTGACGTGTACCTACACGCCGAGTTAACTTTCAATGGGAATTACGAATGAATGCGAACAAAACATTTAATTTAACTTATTTGTGTTCCATTGAAACCTGTAGAGGAAACATTTTTAGAGGAAAAAATAATCGCAATTTTGAAAGAAACTTAAGTACCTACCTACAAGGCTGGCCAAACCTAGGCAGGCAAGCCACGAGATGGCCCGCCATGAATTTCACTTTGCTCGCCTAGCGTGTTCGGCGGACAAGCTCCTTCACCTGATTGGTCGTCATCTCGTCATGTAAAATCATTCTGGCCCACCGTCACCACAGGCACAGTCTTATTAAATTTAACTCACCTGGTAAATTTATTGACCAGAGTCTAGTTCCTAAGGTATTAGGTAGCCTAAGATGTTAAGTATATCCAAAGTTTAGGGGCCACGAACGCGTGTCGCCTACGCCGTAGATTTTTTTGCGTTTTTATAGATTCAACTTGATTCAAGTACGCATGTACATGCATAAGCGCGTACGAAGGGGCGGTAGAGGAGCAGAGGAGCGGATCAAAACGTAGAAGCTACGTGCGCCTACAGCGCGTCTGAATCGCTGTAGACGCGCATTTCACGATCACCCCGAGCACACGGCATATTTAAAACGCGCATTCGACGCGCAGATGCGCGCCTCAATAGACATTCGATCGGAACCTGATCGTAAAACAACAACTTTGCTTTGGAATCTCGTTTGAAGAGCGTTTTTAATACGCCGTGTGTTACGGATCTAAACGAGAGTTTTTGAAAACGCGTTTATGTAATTAAATTGATATTTCTACACAATATCGCTCAAGGTATGTGCCTGTGCTTTACTGTTTTCAAAAAATCGTCTTGAAAGAAATAAAATACCTACCTCTGCCTCTTCCGGGTAAATATTCGGGCGTTTGAACCGCTGTCATTATTCTCAACACTTTTTTTTATCATATTTCTTCAGAAATTGGTACAATAAGTGTGTTATATAGCATCTGTACCTTATAGATAGGTACACACTAGACTATTATATACACATTTCTCAAAGAATCTGATAAAAAAAGTGATGAGAATAATGACAGCGGTTCAAACGCCCGAATGTTTCTGTCTGTCATCAATGTTTCAACCTAAACTAAACGACGAAACTAAATTGCGAAACATGTAATAGTCATGGTTTTATCTATGTAGCGTTTCGTTTGCGCTGCCTACCCCGTTTGGAAATACAGACGTGATGTACAGTCAGGGAATCTGAATGTTTAGCAGGTTGACCGCCTTCATAATTTGTTCGAATCATAGGACAAACTTCACCATGAAGTTCAATATGGAGTAATGTCAAGCAACTGGCTGGAAATAGTAGTACCTAAGGCCAATTTTAGAAGTATCTCAACCTGCTAAACATCCAATTTCCCTGACTGTGTGTAGGTAAAGAGGAAACTACGCATAAAATGGTTCAAAACAGCGTGCCCGATAGGTACCTACTTTCGCGTACTTGGCTACCGCTAAAAGGTTATATTTATGGATTAGCGTGTACTTAATACAATCAATATATTGAATTGGGGCGCCCTAAATATGCCGGGCTTGGCGTGTATTGGATGACATGGACGCAAGACAAGTATATTGTGAGTAACTATAGCCGATGATATCAAGGAATTGTTATGGTGGATGTCATAATGTCAGCGCTTAAGTATATGGAAACTGGAATCATAAATGGGCCTTCCCCACATGGAGCTATTGAAAAAGAACTAGGTACGAACTGAAATTAGTAGAGAGTTGGTTGAGGGACACAGCTAGGGTTACCAACTTTTTTTACAAGAAATAAAGTATATTCAGGTCTATGAAAATTATTGAACAGTATTTTAGAATAATTTTAAACAAAAAAAACCGACTTCAAATTAGCAATATTTTGAAAGTATTCTGTTTACTGAATGTAAAATCTTGACTTCATCAACAAATTACCGAAAACGCAGTACATCTCCATATAAAATTTGAAGAGTTCCCTCGATTTCTCCAAGATTCCATCATCAGATCCTGGTTTCGTGCCAATGGGACCAATTTCGAGTTATACCCTTTCGATTAAAAAAAAAATTTTGAAAATCGGTCCACGGGTTTTCGAGATATCGAGTAACATACACACACAAAAAAACAAAAATAGGTCGAATTGAGAACCTCCTCCTTTTTGAAGTCGGTTAAAAACGAACAGTATTTTATTTATTTATTGTTGATGCTATTGATGATGTTGATTTGATTCTGAAAACAGTATTTTATATACTTTTTTTTTGTCAAACAGTAAAAAGTATAATTTAGTGAAAAACAGTATAGTTGGCAACCCTAGGGTTCATAATAACACAGCTCATATTCACATTGAAGTTCGCACTCGAAGTGACTAGTCACCAACAAGTTACTAAACTGATCACGAGAGACGCGGCAAGCTACGCTATGGTAACCCGAGTTCCTGATTAGTGCGTAGACATCGATTGCTAGGTACAGTTACTAACTGTGTTGTAATTACTAATCAGTTTCGTCGCTTTTGAGTAGGATGTCATTGGCGACTTATGGGATTTTGGGTCTATATGCAAATCATACTTCCTATATGCGCTTACGTGGGTTTAAAATTTGAATATTTCTCAGCTTCTTGGGACCACCGGCCTTAGGTACTATTGCTATTAATATGAATCTTTGTTCTACGTTTATGAGAAAAAGGGTCCTGATAGACGGGCTGTTCTTTGATAAAGTTACATTAAAATTAAAATAATTAGAGATATCTTGTCTAAAAGCATTTATTTCGAAATATGGACAGAACACAATCTAACAAAATACGATCTTGTTTGATGAAATATAATCAAAACGCAACGCGTTACACTACGCAATAATTAACATCAATTGGTTACCTCCCCTTTAAGTATTTGAAGAACGGAAATCTCTATAAAATTTACAATCACTGGTTACAAATCACCATATTCCATTAGATATTTCTTCATAGGCCTATATATACTTTCATTCCAGAACCGACTGTACATCATATCAAGATGATTCCACAGAGGATCTTTCACTTGTACATACTCCAACAAATGTGGTAACTGCGGTACAACCCATTCCACATCTTTTGTATCCACTAAATGATCAGACAAACCGTGAAAAATCACCGTCGGTACATTGCTGGCCTTAAAATCGTACTCCGGCGGTTCAGAACTTCCATACAACTCCAAATTCTTCACACTCCCATGATCCATCTTCACGAATTTCTCACTTTCCAGGGCTTGGGCGAACCACACAAGGTTCTCAACCGAAGTTCCTGCCGTGAGGTACTTCGATATCCTCTTTTTTACTTCAGGAGTAACGGAGTCTGGATTCAAAGAATCCAGTAAGCCTATTCCTGTCCCGCACAAAATAGCTGCCACTGGTTTAGCTTGACAGAGGATATTAATGGGGCCAAGTAAGGGAGACCCTTGGCGCAAAACTTCCCAAACACCGAGGGAATCCAGTTCCGATTGGAAAGTTCGAAAACCTCTCAAGATTGCCTTAGTTGTAGCTGATTTCATGTGAGGAATCCTCGTGGCTGGGGCGAGTCCAACGAACAACGCCATCTTTGCCGCATACTCTGGTCTTTCCGAGTTCATGATGAAGAAACTTCCACCACCTTGCGAGATACCTATATAAATCAGTTTGTCTGAGTCGGTTTGTTTCAGAACGTAGTCAATCATGGCTGGAGTGTCATAAAGTCCCATTTCGTCAATAGAAAACTTCCAAAATTCCAAGTCTTTGTCAGGGTCGAGGCTGATGTGACTCCTGGAGTTGCGGTTCCCTCTGACGTTGCCGCACCAGACGTCGAAGCATTGGTCGGCCAGAACGAACCCTGGTGCTGACGGTCCCGCTGATATCATATCCTCAGAGGCTTGTAGGATCCCATGCATGAGCAGCACTGGTTTCTTTCTAGCGCAGTGCCCTCGCGGTGGTATTCTGTGGAGGACCAATATGTACCCATCTTCAGTGGTGACGTTATGCTTTTCTGCTTTGTAGCTGTCACCGGAAAATAACACATTCCGTAAGTTTATAAATTTCCTAGGAAGTTTATAAACTTTCGTAAGATTCCAAACGGGAGACAAAAAATGTTTTCACGCCCACATTTTTGCAAAATTTTATATAATCTAACCTAACCTAACCTAATCTAATATAACTAAACCTAAATCTGATCTAAACTAACATAATCTAACCTAACCTAACCTAACGTAAATTGATTATTTTACGAAAATGCGGCCGTAAAATAATACAATTTGTCTGTCGTTTGGAATCTTACGGAAGTTTATAAATTTCCTGAAATTTTTTAGGAAGTTTATAAACTTACGGAATGTGTTATTTTCCGGTGACATAGCCATTTTCTGCAGCTAATGCGACAAAACCCGGAGCGTCGACTAACGCGTTTACGATTGGCCGTGTAGATATTTCAGACAATGTGTTTAAAATATTAAACTCAGCAAAGCTGGTTGACAAAAATGACCAAAGTAAAAAAATGATTAGCAACTTCAACGACATATTGGATACTAATGGTTCTGCTGTTGGAACTACTATTTTAACAGGTGGGTTTAGGTTTGTTGACTTTCTTATTGTGTTAATAAAGGCCTAAACCATCACAATACAGCTCACGTTGTTTACTTAAACGCGAAGTATTTTTTGCGTGCCTTATTAAGATGTTAAATTATTTACATCAGTCAGGAAAGAGTGTCTTTATAGTTATAAAGTATGGAAATACAGATATGTCCCAGAATAAAAGGGAACAAAGTGCAAAGGTATACATATATATCCCAGAAGGGACTCTGCCATTCAACTTTTGAGTGGTAAACAAGAGCATTAAATTAAAGATCGAATCTGTATTCCAAAATGGGATAGGCAAAATGTAACAATACATTACTCTTCTTACTTTTTTTTATTTTATTCTAGTTTTGAAATTCAAATAAATAAATTGTATTCAGTCAATGTTGCATATACTTACTTAGATTCTTTTAAATAAATCTAAGTGTAAAAATTGTAAGAACTGAAAGACGCTGAACTTGAAAATAAATCAAAATCCTCCACGTTACAACATAAAAGGCATTAAACGTACGAAAGTTGGTTATGAAATGAGTTTGAAAAGACGTAGTATTTGATGTTTAATTGTGTACTGTCAGATAATTTCAATGCCTTCAATGATAGCAGTTGAACGGCGTAGAAATAGCGGCTGAAATGACAACGAACGCGAATCATCACAGGATTGCGTGTTCCAAATTTGAAGTTTGTTTTCTTCATTGAGGATAGAACCTATAGAGTACTAATGTCATCTTGGGTGTTCGGAAATTATTCCGCAAAACAATTGAAGTGATCGCTGTGCTCTTATTGGCCGGTCCAAGATCGCGCGTAACGCTAATGCCTTTTTCTCTACGGTTATTGGCTCTGTACAGTTTCTGTGACAGTGACGGTGACGTTTAGTATGTTGATATCAACAAACTATTTGCGGACCGGGGTTGCGAACATTGTTTCTCTATAGGTTCTATCCTCTATGGTTTTCTTCTTTCAACCATTTTATAAAGAAAATTTTATGCCGCCGCAGTATACAAGTTTCTTAATGTATGATATGGATATCATCATCATCATTCATATTTATGTTTACGCGGGACTTAATCACGGTATTTTTTAATTACCTCTCGACGTTTCGGCCGCGTTACAGCGACCGTGGTCACGAGTTGACTGAAGCGGAGCTCGACGTTTGTTTGGCAGCCCGGGTCCTTGGAACTACCCGCACTTGATTTTCATCAGTAACGGCTCCCCGAACTACCCCCTTTTCACTGATATTGTCCACCGTTCCACTATTATATTATACATATTATTATGTGTGAGAATCACGAAAGTTTAAAACAGTATCATCATCATTATCAGCATTTCAACCAGGAGCTTTCAATTTATGCGCACTGTAGCGGTCCGGCACGAAACGCATAAATTGAAAGCGCCCTCAGATGATGTCCACTGCTGAACATAGGCCCCCCCTTTAGGCTTCCATAATTTACAACATGTGAATATAATTATCTTGTGAATGTGAAACTGGGTCCTGTAACACAGGGTTTCCTAGCTCAGGACTCAGGGCCATGATGCGATTGTCTTATTATTTTGCACAAATATATATATATTTTTTTTCATGAGTAACTGTTGGAAGCGACCGACATCCAGCTTTTTACGGCGACCTTTATTAAGTCGTCTATGGATAATAAAGTAGATTTTAAACAGTTCAATAATTACTGTCAACTTTATAAGCCTCGCTTATCTAAATCTGTCCATGGATTAAAATGAAAACCACAATGAAAGCTCACTCTTGTTTTAGTTCAATCTGGGACGGTGATCCACTATTTTAGTTTTAGAATTAGCGTATTAGGAACTCTATTTTAGTTTTGCTGGGATTTATTTAAGCCACTGAAGCTTAAACGATTCATTGATAAATCATAAAAGACCGAACGACGAATCATTTTTAGGTTCCCGTGCCTCTGAATGCAAATAACCCTTATAAGAAGGATCACTTTGTTGTCCGTCTGTCTGTCTATTCGTCAAGACTGACGAAAAAAACAAAATATACGAGTAATTCACGTTTAAAATCGAGTTTATTATAGCTTGTATTTTTGCATAACAAGAATATTTAATAGTATCTCTTCATTACTTCCGTGGATGTCGTAAGAAGCGACTTAGGGTATCACCAAACCAGTCGACGCCTATTCGGCAAAATGCGGGTAAAAAAAGCTTTATGTCAACGCAATAAGGGCGAACAAGACGTGAAATGGCTCGGCCATTCTCGGTCGAACGAGCCGAGCCGATTGACGTCTTGTTCGCCCTTATTGCGTTGACATAAAGCTTTTTCTACCCGCATTTTGCCGAAAAGGCGTCGACTAATGTGGGGAGACCCTTAGGAAATAGGCATGTTTTAGGGTGCAGGCAAGCAACCTGCCGCTATTAAACCTGTTTCATCTATTTTTCAATCTAAAATTAAGCTTAAAGCGGCTATGAATTATGGTGCTAGTTTTGACTGTGTAACGATTTGAATGCTCTGCCTACACCATTCCGGAATACTGGCGTGAAGGTATGTTGAAACCTTGTTTTATTTCCCTGCAATCGAAGCGAATAATTTTAAACAAAAAAAAACCGACTTCATACTAGCAATATTTTAAAAGTATTCTGTTTACTGAATGTAAAATCTTGACTTCATCAACAAATTACCGAAAACGCCGTACATCTTCCATATAAAATTTGAAGAGTTCCCTCGATTTCTCCAAGATTCCATCATCAGATCCTGGTTTCGTGCCAATGGGACCAATTCCGAGTTATACCCTTTCGATAAAAAAAAAATGTTGAAAATCGGTCCACGGGTTTTCGAGATATCGAGTAACATACACACAAAAAAAAAAAAAATAGGTCGAATTGAGAACCTCCTCCTTTTTGAAGTCGGTTAAAAACAGAACTTTACAACCTACTATTCACTGACTTCCAACTGTGCTTAGAAGGACAAATAAACGAGTCTAAAGCTCCTAACACACTAACAACGAAAACGGGACAGAACCCCGCGATAGCGTCATGGCACCGGTTGTAATATTAGAAATCAAACGCAGGAGCGCTCACATCCTACCGAAGAAACAAGCGTTTTGCATTATTAAACCGCGTTTAGAAAGGGATTGAGCTCATTAAGTATGTCATTTTTGAACTAATGCATGATAATGACATTGTTAGTGGTAGAGCATGCAAATAAATTAAATTGTTATTTTAGTAGAATAAAGTTCTAAAGCATGGAAAAAATATCAAATTATACAGCGTTTTTTACTGATTTTTGAACAGCTACGGTAATTTGATAAAGCGAAATAATGTGACAGATGTATCAGATGTGATATTACTATTTTTTATTAATCAAATGACTGTATTTACCGAGAATAGAATTTAAATATGCAAATCATATTCAGCTATTAACTCTATTACCTATAATGGTCTCCACTGATGAAGAAACAAAAGATTGGTTTATGATTATATTTAATCATTTATTAAGTACAATTGGGCTAACGGTACTCTCGAATCCCTTTCTAATCGCGGTTTGATAATACGCCGCTCCGCTTCCTCTGCTGTCAGTGTGTTTAAAGCTTTATAGTTTTCAATAAGGCACCAATAACCCTTTAACCCTACCCTTGACTATTTTCTACGCAAAACTTCAACAATTTATTTGGAATCGCCACCGCCCTTTTACTCGAGTGGCTCCTTTGAGGTAGCTGGAATCGAACCCGACGCCAGCCATCCGGCTAATGTGGTTTGCTGGCCCACTGAACATCAGTTTATAATAGTTAGCATATAAATCTAGTGCTGTTCCTTAATTATTTTTTTATGCTATTTAAGCTGAGACTGATGACTAACAACTTATAGTTTGGTCATATACAGAGGATGGATGAAAGAAGATTTAGTAAACTTTATACGGGGAATGTGGATGGGTGCAGTGGGAGGGCAAGACCTAGACGGACGTTCCGTGACCAAATCACCGACGTTTTAGAAACAGGTCAGGTCAAGAGTACCCGAAACCGACTATCATGTATGAGGAGATGAAGCAAAAGAGGTATGTCAGGATCGTAGCGAGTGGAGCAAAGTAGTATCTGCCTACCCCTGTGGAAAAGAGGCGTGACGTTATGTATGTATATGTAAGCTGAGACTCCACTGAGATGGAGACGAAAGGAGAAAAGCTTAGCACACCAAGAAGCGCGAGACGACAAGCGCGCGTGATAGACTATCTGTAACTTTCTGATGTCTTTAGTTAGACAGTCACAGGTATAGTCTATCTCGCGCGCATCTCTACTCTTGCTGTCTTGCTAAGCAGACTGAACTGTGAAAAGAGGTAAGTGATTCCAGTGAGGCGGAGACATACATACATACATATTCTCACGCCTGTATTCCCAAGAGGGGTAGGCAGAGCACATGAATTCAAAAATCCAGTGCCACGTTTAGCAATTTCAGGGTAACCAGATGGTTAAACGTGATATCGCAGTGACAGATTGCTAGCCCATCGCCCACAATACACTAACCCTTTCCCAGAGTCGACTCTTACGACACCCACGGGAAGAAAGGGGGAGGCGGCGGGAGGTGCTATTCTAATCCGGCACCACACGGAGCGGAGACGAGTGGAGCTGAAAGGAGCAGAGCTGTGAAAAGAGAAGAGCGAGTGAATGATGAAAGTGATTTCGCTTGAATCATCCATTGAAGCAGAGTGGAGTTGAGATGTGGATTCCATGTAATATGATTCATATTCATTTATTCATCTGATTGGTCCATCTTGACCAAACGTCTCGCCTCTGCCTCGATTGAGCCGCAATCTTAGGGCCTGTTTTGTTCCCTGCGTGGTGTTGGCTTTACACACCTCATTTCTTCCGTGGATGTCGTTAGAAGTATCTAAGCCTTAGTCAGGTTACATTACAAAGGAGGATAAGATTTACCCACTCTTTACTCACCAGTGGATTTGTCATAAGAGGTGTGTAAGGGAAAAAGATAGATAGATTTTTTAGGCGACAGGCTAGCAACCAGTCGCAATTTAACCACTTTTATCCAACTTGGTACCTAAAAAAATGCTGCGAATCGTGAAATAATTCATAGTTTTATTAGAAAAACAGGCGTGTTCATCACATTTAAATTTAAGATGACAGCTTCTAGTGGAGACCTAAGGTAAAAGCACAATACAAGTTGCCATAGCAACGGTGGACACCACAATCACGGACAAATACAAAGTGGGGCCTCAGAGACCTCCTTAAGGTAGGCACCTCATTAAATCACAATGTATACTGGATTTAAATCAGTAGAAGGGGGCTAGCGTCTTCCTAAGAGGGACCCGGATTAGAGGGGCCTTGACGAACAGTAGGGGCCAAGTCAGGAGCTGAGGCGGTTGGTAATAAAAACCCGCCAAGTGCGAGTTTCACGCGCACGATAGGTTCCGTATCAAAACCTGCAAAAAATCACGTCCTTTCTATAGGAGCCCCCTTTAATTATTATTTCGGTATATTTATTTCAATGTTAGGTTAGATTTTTACAATCCGAAAACATTTTCATATTTTTACACATACATATTTTCATTTTTACATAGGGTAGGGCGCCGTGACAGAATTCTAAGCTTGTGGGTGCGCCGCGGGCTGAAAAAGATTGGGAACCCCTGCTTTAGACTATAAAACATTACGCTGCGACCAACAGGAGCGAATAAACACTGCAAAATGTGGAAAAAAAGGGGGAAATTAACGAAAGTCACAATTTCACGCGGACGGAGTCGCGGGCACAGCTAGTAAAAGTAATAAAATAAAATAAATTACAAAATATACAGACATTACAAAAACCTAACCTAGAGTGACACCGGCAGCGGGGCAAGATCCAAGCTACCGGCGGTTAGGGCTGCAGACTGAAGTACCTCCTAACGATTATTTCGTTTTTAGTATTTGTTGTTGTAGTAACAATACAAACACATACTCTGTAAAAATTTCAACTGCCTAACTCTTACGGTTCTTGAGATACAGCTCGCAGAATGGTGAACACTAAAACTGGCTAAAATATTACGTTTTTTTTCTATGCTATCTCCCCTTAATTATTTTTATTTTCATTTTAGTATTTGTTGTTATAGCGGCAACAGAAATACAGCATCTGTGAAAATTTCAATGTCCCAGCTATTACAGTTCTTGAGATACAGCCTGGTGTCAGACGGGCAGACGGACAGACAGACGAATAAACAGACGAACAGCGAAA
This sequence comes from Adoxophyes honmai, assembly GCA_005406045.1. Taxonomy (NCBI): domain Eukaryota; kingdom Metazoa; phylum Arthropoda; class Insecta; order Lepidoptera; family Tortricidae; genus Adoxophyes; species Adoxophyes honmai. Next base: position 127,404 of record BHDV01019310.1, read on the forward strand.
TCTCAGTAATAGGGTTCCATTTTCACCCTTTGGGTACAGTTGCTTGTAAAAATGTTGCAATGAATAAAATACTGAAGTCTCATTTTTGAAAATGACCCATCGATCATTAGCGTTTTAATCTAGCGGAAAAAACAACATCGCTTCAGTTTGCAACTTAAACTGCCACTTAAGTGTCATTTCTTTCGCTCAATTAGTTGGTAATGAGAACCTTAGATCAAAGACAATCTACTTACCTTAAAAAACGATTCTACCTTTCAAACTTGAGTCTGAGTTTTGCGAAACAGAGTGTAAATCGAGACTCAACTTGTTTTACTTTAAAGTGAAATTGATTTACGATTTTAATTAAAGTTTTTAATGGGATTAAAAGGTCAGTTAACGCTGGCGATTAGATTTAATAAAGCTTTTTTATTTATTACTCCTCTTCCATCCATGGAAGAAATGGAGAGATCTTATTCTAAACCCGACACCACACGAGCATGTGATGATGTGACCTGACAAATTATAGTTAGGTATGCTAAAAGTTTAAAAAGTTTTAAAATTTCGAGTTTTTTTGCGTAACCTTTAATTATTATGTTGTCTAGGAAGTTTTTTTAATTAAATAACTTAACAAATAAGAACACGACATTGCGACAGCCATATTTTGTATGAAAAACAACTGAGTTACCGAAGAATACAACTGAGTTACCCCAAAATTGGGAATAATTATTACGATTTCTTTAAAACAAATTTTTGTAGACATACTTCAATCAATATAAAATAGAAACGTAAAGTAATTTACTCTTAAATTAAATAATTGTGTTTAGTAGAGAGTGTAGTTTATGGGCGACCAACTTTTAGGCATCGAAAAGTAGAATTACCCATGTATGTGTCACCAGACAATAACAATATCCGCAAACGTAAACGTATGGCTCTAAACGAGAGACAAATTGTATTATTTTTAAAGAAGTGTACGTCATGGTTTAAATTGTAACGTTTTTGTGCTCTGCCTACATTTGGAACACAGCCGTGATTATCGGTCGGCAAACTTGTACCACAAAGAATACTTGCGAGATACAAATGGTTCAATTACACTTGTTTGTAATTCGCAACGTTAGCTTAGTCTTACAACAGGTGTATAGGAAATAAGTATCAAGAGCAAATAACCCGATTGTTTGTAATAACAATAATACTGGAGTTACGGATTCCGTGGAGAAGTAAGACTGGCGAGGAGGCTGAACGTTCAAATTTCCAATAATAGGGATGTCGACTTGCTTAAAAAAATATGTAATTCTAATTAGTCCGTTAGATTACGAAAAAAATATGAGACACGTGATCTTTGGTTCTCGGTTTGGTACCCGGGCTCGCACCTCTGAATTTTTCGGAATTTATGTGCGATATCAAATTTGATATTTATCACGAGCTATTCGGTGAAGGAAAACATCGTGAGGAAACCTAGACACAGCAACGAAGTAATTCAACGTTGTGTGTGAAGTTCCCAATCCGCACTGGGCCCGCGTGGGAACTATCGCCCAAGCCCTCTCATACTGAGAGGAGCCCTGTGCCCTGCAGTGGGACGTATATAGGCTGATGATGATGATGATGATGATCTGTGGTTTATCAAATAATATTAACACTTACAAAGGTTAGAGATCACCAAACTTCCGAAATTGGGGTATAAGACGTCACGCCTAGACAAAATTGTACCATATAGTGACGTCACGCGAAAATTTTAAGCGCTGTATTATCGTCATTTTTTTGTATGTCAAATAAAATTAAAAATAAGTAGGTACATGTTCAATATTTTTGGCAATCCATCTCATAGACTAAATAGTTTATTTTTAGTCTTCTACCCTATTATCACGTACACACACCCTCTTATTTTACCTAATCATATTCATCTGTGTGTGGGCTTAAAATTACCTCTCCAGTTATTCCATCGTTAAAGGCGACTAAGAAAATGATATAATATGTAGTTTAATATAGTAAAACCATACATACATAACCATCACGCCTTATTCCCTGCGGGGTAGGCAGAGACAACAGAGCGCCATTCGCTTCTATTTTGACATACTTCTTTCGCTTCACTAACATTCATGACTCTCGTCATACACGCTCGACGGTTTCGGGTACTCTTAATTTGGCCTCCCTTTAGCACAATAGTAAAACCACTACGGTTAAATTAATGACAGGTTTTATTATACACAGGAGGTACAGTTCCAAGTTTACACCCAAGGCGAGAGAGAGAGAGAAAGGGCGAAGCACAGATAGAGACTGTTACTGACGTTCAGGTTCCCACAAGGAATTTAGAAGTGTTCGACTAGAGCGAGGTTGCGCGGGCTTGTCTTTACAGACCACCGTTTCTACCTACAAGCTAAGGGTAAACAGTATTAGGTAAATACACCTTTGACCTTTGTGCGGATGTAAGGTTGAGTTAAATCAGAAATCATACATTGGCAACAATGGTTAGAGAAATCTGAATAGTAAAAGGGAATCAGACATTTGCCACTTTACATTATTATGTAAGTATATACAGGGTGTCCCATAAGTGACACGTTAACCTGACACTGGAGATAGGTCAGCCAAAATGCCATCGAACCAGCCTAACATGACCCTAATAAAAGTTGCATGGTTTCCGAGTTATTAGCAAATTTCGACTTTTAATGAATTTCCCCTTTTTTTGTTATTGTTAGTGCCAGAATTCTGTTGGAAAGCTTTTGAAGCTTATTTTTTTTTATTGCATGGAAGCCTGAATAGTTACTTTAAGACGCTATAAGCATGGTTTGGCCAAAAAGTCATGTTAAGTTCCAAAAACTACTAGATAGGTGTTGATTTAAATTATCAGCGAAATAAGAATTTACACTTTGGGCACCTCCCGTTTAAAAAAAATCTATGAAACGAAACGAGCAAATAGCGTCAAAAACTTCAACATTTTATGCAGATTTAGAAATGATACAATACAAGTATCTTATTTCTGTAAAATTAGATATTTTCGTCACTTTACCGATGCTCTATTAAACTAAGTTAAAACTAGGGATCCCGCTAATCGTCGCCCTCAGTTAATTTTTCTGCAAACTACGCAGCTATGATACCGCATTTGTTACCGGGCTTTCTCGCGAGAAGAGAAAGATGGAAAAGGTAAAGAGAGAGAGGAATATCACTGGCTAATTATCTGGAAATTTTAAATGAAATTAAAACGGGTTTAACTATCAATTAATTATTTTAATCCTTAAATCTACAAACATACATACAATAATACCAGTGTTCCCAAATGGGGTAGGCAGAGCACACGAAACGTGACATAGACAAAACCATTATTATGACTATATCACGCTTCGCAGCCACTTTTAGCATAGTTTAAGGTTTGCAAAGATAGAAGACGTAGAATAGTGACAGGTTGCTTTTAAGATTTGAATTTTAAACGGAATAAAAATATTTTTTCTCTGAAACCCAAAGGTAAAACTAGATACGATTAGTGCAATAACACTTATTACTGTTTGTTATAATGATTTCAATACAAACAGTATCAGTATTTGTGGTGATGCCTTGTGTTCACTTAAAAAAGTGTGAGGTTTTGACAGTTAAGATTCAAATCTTAAATGAAACGGAGTATAGCTTGTCGCCTAAAGCATACCTAAACCTATTTCCTAAGTCGCCTCTTACGACATCCACGGAAGAAATGGAGAGGTATTATTATATCCCGACACCACACGGGTTCCCTGTCCCTATTGTACCTCTTAACTTAAAATCTCTAATTAAATTTTGGCTTAATTCGCCAGATTCGCGAGTAGAAAAGAGATAGGTAGAAGTAATTTTGACCACTTTTTTGAAGAACGATATCGTTCGCTAATAATAACAATAATTCGATAATAGATCGATCACAGCGTACTGCAGTGCTCGTTGACCATCCTCCATGACCCCCATGATGGGAATCTCGTAAATGCTGAGAAGGACAAACTCAGCAAGTACCTACCTTGACTTGGCTCACGAGGTGACCGACATGTAGCACGAGCAGCAGTGGCCCTGCGAACCAAATCAGTATTTGACGCGGCCCGGACCACATCGGAAATAAGTTTTAGAAAATTCAGCCGATATTTAATTAGACGGTGTCATTTTATGCATTACAGTCCGAACAGGGAAACAATTGGAACATTAAGGATTTTCCGTGTGGTGTCGGGATATAATAACACCTCTCCATTTCTTCCGTGGATGTCGTAAGAGGCGACTTAGGAAATAGGTTTAGGTATGCTTTAGGCGACAAGCTAGCAACCTGTCACTATTCTACATCTTCTATCTTTGCAAACCTTAAACTATGCTAAAAGTGGCTGCGAAGCGTGATATAGTCATAATAATGGTTTTGTCTATGTCACGTTTCGTGTGCTCTGCCTACCCCATTTGGGAACACTGGTATTATTGTATGTATGTTTGTAGATTTAAGGATTAAAATAATTAATTGATAGTTAAACCCGTTTTAATTTCATTTAAAATTTCCAGATAATTAGCCAGTGATATTCCTCTCTCTCTTTACCTTTTCCATCTTTCTCTTCTCGCGAGAAAGCCCGGTAACAAATGCGGTATCATAGCTGCGTAGTTTGCAGAAAAATTAACTGAGGGCGACGATTAGCGGGATCCCTAGTTTTAACTTAGTTTAATAGAGCATCGGTAAAGTGACGAAAATATCTAATTTTACAGAAATAAGATACTTGTATTGTATCATTTCTAAATCTGCATAAAATGTTGAAGTTTTTGACGCTATTTGCTCGTTTCGTTTCATAGATTTTTTTTAAACGGGAGGTGCCCAAAATGTAAATTCTTATTTCGCTGATAATTTAAATCAACACCTATCTAGTAGTTTTTGGAACTTAACATGACTTTTTGGCCAAACCATGCTTATAGCGTCTTAAAGTAACTATTCAGGCTTCCATACAATAAAAAAAAATAAGCTTCAAAAGCTTTCCAACAGAATTCTGGCACTAACAATAACAAAAAAAGGGGAAATTCATTAAAAGTCGAAACTTGCTAATAACTCGGAAACCATGCAACTTTTATTAGGGTCATGTTAGGCTGGTTCGATGGCATTTTGGCTGACCTATCTCCAGTGTCAGGTTAACGTGTCACTTATGGGACACCCTGTATATACATATATGTATATTTCTTCTTTCTTTATTGTGAATATTTTGTTATTGTACAGTACTTCAACATATTTAATATACTTAGCCTTTATTATTGTCGGTCTCAATTATCAAGTGTCCTCTCTGACTCTCAAAGGATGGCTGTAAGATATTCCTTAAGAGATAAGTCCGCCTTTGTACTTCACCTTTTCATTTGTATATGAGTTTTGTATTTCGTGTTCTTTCCTTTTTAACCGACTTCAAAAAAAGGAGGAGGTTCTCAATTCGACCTAATTTTTGTACAATAAAGTGTTTTACTTAATTACTTACTTACTTACATTTACTGTGTGGTGTCGGGTTTAAAATAACACCTCTCCGTTTCTTCCGTGTAAGTCGTAAGAGCGACCAAGGAAATAGGTTAAGGTTTATTTTATACTTTATGTATGCGCGCGACTTAATCACGCTTTGTTTTAATTACCTCTCGACATTTGTATGTATGTAAATTTAAGCCATGTCACTTTGACATAGGAGTGCGTATCACGTCCTATTTATATTAATTCCATTAATCAATTTTGTTTCTGTATATTATCATTGAAGTAAATAGTCAATATTACGTAGATTTGGTATTAAATATTCGTTTCCATCAATATAATGGAAGTTAATTTAGTTACTTGTAATTTCCCCTTTGTTTGCAATCAAACCAATCATCGAATTGCCCAATAACTCGAAATCGATTTCAAAATCAGTCCCTGATGAATTGGCTGTTGTAAATTTATTGAAATTCATAGTTAATTATTAATAGTTTGATCTCAAAGCAACCGCATGTGCTTAGAAACTAGGGATTTCTAAATTGTATACTTCATTATTTATACACTGTGCGCGTGTGCGCTATAATAACCGAAAATATTTAATTTAAACTAACTATTTTAGAACCTTATTAGAGTAGACAGCAGTTTAGTAGTAGAATAAAAAAAACATTCATTCCTCTTTTTGAGTTTGTAAGCCTTTTTGAAAGAATTTTTTTTTAATCCGTGTAAGAATACACTGTGATAAATATTATTCTATGATAAGTATGATAACTGCAGTTCTATTAAGTGACAGCCTGACAGCTGACTAGGTTTTTATATTTTTCGGTTTTTTAATTTACATTTTAACCTGTTTTTTGTAAGATATTGTACCTACTATTATGACGATATGTGTATGTAAAAGGTTAAAAACGACAACCTATTTCCTTGGTCGCCTCTTACGACGTCCACGGAAGAAATGGAGAGGTGCTAATCTGAATCTAACGCCATACGGTCCCTAGCGTATTATATTATTCATAAATATTTATCAGTCATCAATTCTAAACCGACGGGAGGGAAACTTAGATTGTTCTAAAAGCTGAAGAACAAACTTCTTAATTAATATAAGCTGATTCTTCAGGAAAAAGTTATTTCTATCGGTTAATTATAATTACAGTATTGGCCTACTTCGGACTAAAAGTATATTTTAATAACTAACGATAAAGCTCCAGAAATTAGGTTAATCTAATATAAATTACAAAATTCTTTAATCTTGGATTAATGGATTGTTTTGGAAGAATAACGCTTAACATGTAGGGGAAGGCGGGGTTCAAAGTGCCGCGGGTAGGTAGTGCCGATGGGATTTTCTCTGCGAAGAAAAGACATAGGTAGATTCT
>BHDV01019310.1:136134-148414 GCA_005406045.1 Adoxophyes honmai
AAAAAAAAAAAAAAAAAAGATTATGTTAATTTAGATCAGATTAGCTTTATTTATGTTAGATTAGGTTATGTTAGGTAAGATTATATTCAATTTTGCAAAAATGTTGGCGCAATAACATTTTTTGTCTTCCGTTTGGAATCTTACGAAAGTTTACAAACTTCCTAGGAAATTTATAAACTTACGGAATGTGTTATTTTCCGGTGACATATACATACATAAATACATTACGTCTGTATTCTTAAATGTTGTGGCAAAGCATACAGAACGTTACACAGCAAAAACCATTACTTTATCACATTTCGTATCCACTTTAGCTCATTTTTATGTAGAAAACAGGTGAAAGAGGTATAATGGTTAGTAAGTAAGTAAACACTTTATTGAACAAAAGGAAAAAAACACAAAATACAAAAAACAAAATTATATATTATACAAATGAAATGGCGAAGTACAAAGGCGGACTTATCCCTTAAGGGATCTCTTACAGTCAACCTTTAATATATAGTATAACTAGCTTTCCGCCCGCGGCTTCACCCGCGTGGAACTCGGTAATATTGCGGTATAAAGCACAACTATAAGAAAACTTCTCGTTTCAAACGACACACAGCGCCATCGATATATCATCTATCGATCGGTCATCGATTGATATCGATCTATCATCGATCGATATCGATCTATCAAGCAAACTATATATTTGTTTTCCCTCGGGAACATCATTTTTTTTCCGGGATAAAAAGTAGCCTATGTCACTCTCCATGCCCTAAACTATCTCTACCTAAAAAATCACGTCATTCCATCGCTCCGTTTAGCCGTGAAAGACAGACAAACAAACAAACAAACAAACAAACAAACAAACACACTTTCACATTTATATATTGGTACGGATGGTACGACAGGTTGCTACCCTGTCGCTTAAAACATAATTTAACCTAACTTATTCTAATGGTTTTTTTTAAATGGTCCGCAAATTCTGCAACTGTAAACCCCTGTAAAATAAATCCTGAAAATTTTCATTACAGACCTTGTGGAAGACAAATGTATCATCAAGTTTTAGTTCAAGTCCCCTCAGTGAGCTCGTAAAGTGCAATCGTTTGACATTTCGATGTTCCGCGGTTGTCAAAAAGTAGTCATTTACGTTTAATTTCCGGACACCCTGTAAATGTTATTTGTTATTTCTCCGCCGAAGATTAAGGTTCTTTTTATTTGAAAACATATCTTCATCATCATCATACATACGCATATATTTTTATATTAAGTAAATATACATATTTTTGTGCTACGAGTATAAAACGTTTTCTCGTCAGAACCTCTTTTCGTGGTGTCGGTTAAAAATAATTGGGTGCGGCGGCTTCTTTACTGTAACACGTTAATTGCCAACTGTACATATTTAATAGCGTACTTCATTAGTGCTCTTTTAAGAGCGTTTATTAAAAAAAAATTTGGTGGACGTAATGTAATGGAAGAACTATAAAACGTTATACACACACTAGCCGTTACCCGTGACTCCGTCTGTCAATATGCCGTAGGCTTTTATAAATAACCATTATTCTAGTCTAACTAGGTACACATATTCATATTCTCACGCCTGTATTCCCAAGAGGGGTAGGCAGAGCGCATGAATTCAAAAATCCAGTGCCACGTTTAGCAATTTCTGGGTAGCCAGTTGGTTAAACGTGATATTGCAGTGACAGATTGCTAGCCCATCGCCGACAATACACTAACCCTTTCCCAGAGTCGACTCTTACGAAACCCACGGGAAGAAAGGGGGAGGTGCTATTCTAACCCGGCACCACACGGGGATATTTATTACTATCAGACACTAAAACGACATAACCGACGTTGCCTGTTTTTTGCAGTTCTAAAATAATGCTGAGCTTCCACTATCGAGAGTTAACGATAAATTATATGTTGTAATCGATTTTTGTACGTAAGATATCCGATAAAATAATGTTATAAACGTGGAAATCAGATTAAATGCAATAATTAACATTATTTACTCATAATTATAACACTAGTTTACCTAAATCACTTAATCACTAATCCTGGGTGCAAACATTAGAACTACTAATTTGTAGATTTACAATTGCCCTTGTCAATTTAGTTACTAAGACTAAATCTACAAGACATTGAAATCTAATATAATATTTATTAACTTCTGACGTTATTCTCGAATGCCAAAATAATTCGCAAACCGCTCAACCGCATAAATTCCAAGCGAAGTATTTCCACCCAAGTATTTGTCTCCGAATTAAATCCAGCATTTAATATAAAATTAGTAGCATTCAGCCCGAATGCTTCAGTAACCGATCGTCTCTGTCCCTTAAGGAACTGAAAAATTCCTGCTCCAAAAGGAAATAAATTAATTTCAATTTGTGCCCACTTTCTTTGCAGCAAGCTTGACTTGTCCCAGTTTGATTTGTTACGGGTCGTTTGTTTCTTAGAGAAAGGAATAAATACCATAGAGTGTTTGCTGTTTCTCTTTCGCTCTTGGGAAACTGAATGAGATAGCTATTTTATTCGTATTTACTTCTTCAATGCTCAGTCAAAGTTTGACCGTGTGGTGTCATGTTTAGAATAATCTCAAATTCTTTCGTGGTAGCCCAGCGGTTCGACCAGTGGCCTCTCAAGCAGGTCGTGGGTTCAAACCCCGGGCTCGCACCTCTGAATTTTTCGGAATTTATGTGCGATATCGAATTTGATATTTACCACGAGCTATTCGGTGAAGGAAAACATCGTGAGGAAACCTACACAGCGACGAAGCAATTCAATGTTGTGTGTGAAGTTCCGAATTCGCACTAGGCCCGCGTGGGAACTATAGCCCAAGCCCTCTTATACTGAGAGGAGGCCTGTGCCCTGCAGTGGGACGTATATAGGCTGGATGATGATGATGATGATGAAATTCTTCCAGCGATATCGTATAAAGCTACTAAGGAAACAGAAGCTAAGAAGGTAAGAAGAAGAAGGTATGCTTCAAGCGACAGGCTAGCAACCTATCATTATTACCTTTTTCACGTAAGTTTATACCTAAAATTATGGTAAAAGTGGGTATGAAACGTGAAATAGTCACAGTTTTAACAATGCAGCGTTCCGTGTTACCCCATTTTGGAAAAACAAGCGTGATGTAGGGGAGAGTCGTTGAAATCGTACCGCCGGTTAAATTGTACCACCTCTCGATTATCAACAAACCAACATATTTCTTTAACGCTAGCAACCTCCAACGATACTTCAGTGAATTTCCGAAGTATTGGACATTTTGCCATGGCGTTGGTTGAATATTTTGAGAGCTAGTAAAAAAAAATGTTTTTGCGGTTTTTGATGTAAATTTTAATGCTGATTCGTTAGGCTGGACCTCGTGCAAAAGGTGGGTTTTTGTAACAATATTGACGGTGTTAGAACGACAAATTAATCAGCTTTTTCCCATTGTTTTCACAAAGTCTTTAAGATTGAGGGTTATTTAGCTATTGCTTGTTTTGTTTATACATACATGGTCGGTTAAATTGTACCACAGTGTAGTCGGCTAAATCGTACCGGTACAATTTACCCGACGTTTATAAAATATTACATCCTTTTTTTTTAGATGACATATCCGGGGGATAAAAGGAAGACTTAATTTAGTACGTTCAGTGCCACAGATGGCTGCATGATACATGCACTTTTAATCCACAAATTTGTGAGAATTACCTACCAATAACGCCTTAATTAATACAAGAGAAGTATGTAGTTCGATTTTTTTTTGTTCGACTTTTCAGCTGTCTACGACATGTAATAATATCTCAATTACATTTAGCATCAACGTCCCCATGATGAAAGCAATATAAAAAGGATACGTTTATCCGATCAGGGTAGATATTTCAGAAAAAATATTTTGTAAAAATTTGATACTAGTTACTGTTTTTTTTCTTTCCTGTCGGTTTATCATGTAAATGTCACCTCTGAAACACCAAATTGTTGTGATGAATGATTATTTAAGTTAAAGATTATCTGAATAAATGTTGTATTAATTAGCGGTACGATTTAAACGACTAGTCGGCTAAATTGTACCAATAGCGGACCTCCGAAAAAACGCATTTTTTTCCAATTAAACTGCAGTCTAGTGCGCTCATTTTTTTATATGTGATAGGCAAGATTTTGATCTATGAATGGAACAGTCATTTATAGATGTAAGATTTTTTATAAAGTAAATATTAACGTAATAGTAAAAAGTGGTACGATATAAACGACTCTCCCCTATATGTAGTAAAATACTATTGTTATTAATATTAAGGGCAGAATAGGTTAAAACAGACTCGGTTAATTTAACCCAGGTTAAATCAAGCCAGGAAACGTAATCCAAAGCTCACCCAACCATACCAAAGCGTAGCTTTATCACAAGTTTTCATGCTTCGACAAGTATAAACTCAATGATCATTGTTTCAGTGCCATAGTACTTAACTTAATCTTTAAGATTCATTGGAGCGGTTCAGTTCCCTTACCAAGATTTCACAGTTACCGCAATCGCTAGCGAAAGCGAAAACGATTTTTAAGAAGACTTCGACAGCGCCTCAAGCGGTCACTTGTGTGTGAAAACCTGCGTTCAACGTGTTGCTTTGGCCCTTGGATTAATGATGCATGCTTTTACTTCAATATCATGTCTCCACATTTTCTACGGTATGTTTTTTTTATTGTAACAATTTCATTTTGTAAACACTTGTATTTTAAAAAGCACTTTCTTCCAATTTTCTTGCGGCGCATTCTTCTTGGCAATTGTCTTTCTGAAGCATTGGTAGACTCGAAAATGGCGTATAAAAACTACTTTTAGCTCCTGAGACTTAGCAGCTTATTCGCATTAATAAAATTTTGAATTTTGAAATATCAGTAATATGATAACTCTTCATTGGATAACTTGCACACAAACACAGACCTCATTCATTCATTCACAAACAGGCCACACTAATATCCACTAACTCACACACATACACTCACATTCATACACAATACCGAATTTATTGTCAAATCGCGTTCCTAAATTCCGTTCTTAGTACTTATTGTATAATTGTCCTATAACATTTATATCCTATTCTTGTAAACACACTCGCAGACCTCCAAGATACAGGCTCAGCCTAGTTTGGAGTCTGATAGATATACCGGCCATTATTGTAAGTGTTATTTGTTAAATAAATTATTTTCTATTTCTATTTTCTATGACTCATCAGATCTCAGAGCGTCAGTAGTCAGAACGTTTTGTAGTGTTTATGTTATGTTATGGTAAAATTTTCGTTACATTTGTCACAAATATTAGATTCAGACGCAATTGACGAGTTGTTTCGAAAACTATTCGAAATAAATCTGAAAGACGAATTTCTTAAAGAATCACGAGTATTTTATAGTTTGTAAAATATTCGAAAATGACTCCTAAAATGGTACAAATAATTGCGCATCGGCCTTATAAGCTCGCACCTGTATATTCATCCTCCAAACACGTTCCATGACTGTCAATTTCCGGACACTCTGTATATGTACTTTCTAATAAATATATACCTATGCAAATAAATATTTATTTTTCTATCTCTTTTATTGCGTTTGAACGCACATTATGACATGGATGTAGATACGGCTTACGATATAAACCCGTGGTAGCGGCATCAACAGGAAGCTAAAGCGACTCAATATAGGTGGGAAATAGAACGTGAACAGAAAAACGGAAATAATATAAAGTATAGACTGACTTCTTCCTGCGTGTTCGTCCAAGGCGAGTGTATATTAGTTTTTATTTAGTATCCAGCTCTAGTAGTGCAAAATTCAGAAGTTATACCCCAAAAAGTAACAAATACATACATTCCCGACCCATACTCGACCCACGCACGACTTACAACCGACTCATACTCGATCCATACCCGATCTATGTCCGATTCACACTCGACCTATAACCGACCTGTACCCGACCTACACTCGACTTACAAGCGACGTATACCCGACCCACACTCGACCTACAAGCGACCTATACCCGACTCAAATCCAACCCGTTCCCGACCCACACTCGACGTACAACCGACCCACGCTCAAAACCCACACCCGACCCATACAAACCAATATCCGACCCACACTCGACCCATACCGCGAAAAATTGCTCGCCGAACCGCTGGCCGTCGTACTTATATCGGTCCGTAATTGCGGGTCCAGCAGACTAATATCACCCATTTAATTGCTACCCTAATGGAAAGGGGATATCAACCCATACTCGACCCATATCCGCCCCATATCCGACACACTCGACCTACAACAGACCTGTACCCGACCCAAGCTCGACCTACAGCCGACTCATAGTCGATCCATATCTGACCCACACTTCGACCTACAAACGACCTATATTCGACCCATACCCGACCTATACCCGACCCACTCGACCCATACCCAACCCACACCCGACCAGTTCCCGACCTTTCAGTTCCGTTTTAAAACCGGCTTGTATAGTATACTTGTAACTGTAGAGGAATCGCTCGTCGAACCGCTAGCCGCCGTACTTATATCGGTCCGTAATTGCGGGTCCAGAAAACCCATATCACCCATTTAATTGCTACCCTAATGGAAAGGGGATACCGGCCGGCCGTGATACCCTGCCGGTTTCAAAAGACGTAACCCCTTTGAAATCCCAATACAAAAACGCCGTTTTAAATCGGCAGCGTAAACCCGTGACACGGTAACGATTACTGTAAACGCTTGTGATTTAAAATTGAAGGGGCGAGTTTTAAATGTCAGTTTTGGCGCTTGTAAACTCGCTTTATGTTTTGGTACGCACGTGTAGGCACTATCTAATTTTATTTGAGTGTTTTTTTTATAAACGCTTCAACAACATTTCAATTAGAATGCAGGATGTCGGAAAAGACGACTAAATAAATAGGTACGGTTTAGACGCCAAGCTAGGAACACGTCACTGTTATACCTCTGATCTGTTTACATACATGCCTGTATTCCCAGGAGGGGTAGGCAGAGCACATGAATTCAAAAAAAAACCAGTTCCACGTTTAGCAAATTCAGGGCAACCAGATGGTCAAACGTTATATTGTGGTGACAGGTTGCTAGCTCATCGCCCACAATACACCAACCCTTTCCCAGAGTCGACTCTTACGACATCCACGGGAAGAAAGGGGGAGGTGCTATTCTAACCCGGCACCACACGGGTGCTCTGATCTGTTTTTAACCTGAAAATATTTTTTTTTATTCCACATAACAAAATATATCATCATAGGATACACCCAATGCGATAACTTCGCAAACACACCATATTATTACATAGTTATTTTTCCACGTGTGGTGTCGCGATAGAATACCACCTCTCCATTTCTTACGTGGATGTCGTAAGGAAAATAGGTTATGGTATGCTTTAGGCGACAGGCTAGCAACCTGTCACTATTATACCTCTTCCACCTGTTATCAAACCTAAAATTATGCTAGACGTGGCTGCGACGCGTGAAAAAGTCATAATCATGGTTTTGTCTAAGTATGTCACGTTTCGTATAATCTGCCTACCCGTTTGAGAACATAAACGTAATTGTATATACATACAATATGCATGTATGTATCTCATAACTAGTTATTTTTACATTACTTAACAAATTTTAAACTAAGTAGTTCTAATAAATTTACACAGCAAACAAAAAAACAAAACTAAATTCGCCCTATGAGCTTGAGGGTGCTGGAATTGGCTGCGAAGCGTGAAATAGTAAGTCTGCCTACCCCATTTGGGAACATAGGCGTGAATGTGCGTATGTATGTTGTTTTTACCCACCCCTATTCAAATAACACGCGTAACTTCGGTAAATACTAAAGGTAGAACATGAAACCCGCCAAATCGGGTCCCTTGTCGAAACTTGTTCTATTTATCGGCATAGTTCGCAATCCGCTACCTGCTGCTTGATTACCATAATATTTAGAGACCCTGCACATAAAGACAGTTGCTGAAAAATCGCAACATTGCGACAGAAATAGCTACTTTCAATGTTGGTCAACAATAGATCGACAAGCACTTACTTACAGTATACCTAGCTTACTAGAGATTGGAAAATGACATTTATTATTTATTATTATAAAGCTGAAGAGTTTGTTTGTTTGTATGTTTGTTTGTTTGAACGCGCTAATCTCAGGAACTACGGTTAGGTTAGGAATAGGTTCGAATTGAAAAAATCTTTTTGTGTTGGATAGACGATTTATCGAGGAAGGCTATAAAACATCACGCTGCGACTAAAAGGAGCGAAGAAACATTGGAAAATGTGGAAAAAACTTGGGAAATTAGTCACTATTCCACGCGGACGGAGTCGCGCGCACAGCTAGTACATACATACATACAATCACGCCTGTATTCCCAAACGGGGTAGGCAGAGCACACAAAACGCTACATAGACAAAACGATGACTATTTCACGCTTCGTGGCCACTTCCAGCATAATATTTTTTTTATAACCCTTACCAACTTCCCTTAAAAAAATATTCAGTATCCTCCCTGTAGATTACTTTCATTAACTCTAAACAGTTGTGTTGCGACTCTAGCCCCACCTATCGTTCAGTAGTAGAATTTCTTCCACAAACATCATCAACTGTCATAGTGTTCTACATCACGCTAACGAAGTTTCTATAATCTGCATAAGCACAACTTCCAACTTTCTCTCTGAGGTCTTCGGTCCCCAAGTATAACATCTGCCTGGAGAGAGATCTCTCTATTGGAGTCTTTACCGCAGTTGCGATTTGTCAATCGTGCGACTATCCGCATGCAAAAATCGACATCTACCAGTACTTGAGTTTTAGGTGTCTGTATAATACCAATATTAGCTTTAACGACTCCTGCGTCATAAACGCGATAATATCTGTGAAGCACACATTATATTTTCGTTGTAAATGACGGTACTGGCACATTCGCAAAATGAATGAAGAAAGATGTGAGATTAGTCGTCGGTGGCTTTACTTCAGTCCTATTACATTTCTACGAAAGATAGCATATCGGCTTTCTAATCTAATTTTGGCAATGTAAAGCAGTTTATAACACTTCAAATGTAATGTGTAAATGTAATCCCATCAAAAACATTCTGTAAAAAAACTACCCAAGTCTCGTTGAAACTGTTTGTTTATCTCTAAAAAGTAATGAAATCTAGACATAGTTGTGCCAAGTCTAAGGTTCCTTACTGCGATTTCTTTATTATTATAGTTAATGTTGTGTGCCTTGGCCGTTGAACATTTTTGATACGTTAGTGGACAAGTAAATTTTGTTAACATGTGTAATGTTGCAACTACCTTTGTTACGCGAGATAGCCCATACTCGTATGGGTAATTGGTATAAAGTGTTCAATGGGCAAGTCACACCACATTAACTATACTAATAAAGAAAAGGAAGTAGGGAACCTTAGACTTCGCACAACTATGTCTAGATTTCATTACTTTTTAGAGATAAACAAACGGCTTCAACGAGACTTGGGTAGTTTTTTTTACAGAATGTTTTTGATGGGATTTCACTTCTTTTTGTAGAAACGTGAGCATATTCATTAATTATGTTAGATTTTCTTATTTTACACATTTATTTATTTTTGCAAATTATCTTAATTTTGATGATCATGAATCATGAGTGAGTGAGTGAGTGAGTGTCGAAAATACTAAACTTTGCTTTCGCTTAACTTCGGAACTGAATTATCTACAGACTTGAAATTTTGGGTTTTAAGTACGTAGTTATAGTTCACTAGATGACAAAAATTTCAGCATTCTGGTATTATCCAGAAGTTCTCAAATAGGGGTCTGAAAATGCCGCGAAATGGTTCTAGTAAAGGATGGTACGGCAGTGCTTGCTTTGCGCTCGACTTGGTGGAGGCACGGCCGTGCCCCCCGATTTCACTTATGTAAATTTTCCGTGACAAACTAGAAGTGTTGCGATGACATTAAAACAAACTCATGTTATTTGTTACTATTTTACGAGTATATTCACATTGCTCTTGTTTAATTATTTTGTCTATGTAGCATTTTGTGTGCTCTGCCTACCCCATTCGGGAATACAGGCGTGATGTATTTATGGTTTACCTATATTTTGCTAAAAAATATCACAACGTACTTACGCCCACTAAAAACGAAACGTAAATAAAATTATACGACATATTTGGCCCAGAATTTCAAGCCAGCGCCAAGCAACCCCATATCTAAACAGTGCTGATTCCATACGACCCCCATAATTTTTAAACGGGGACGGACGAGATAAGGCCTCTGGCCTTGGGCCGACTGGCCCAGGGCCACCTGGCCCACTGACCTACACCCATAGATTACAGGCCCACTAGACCATCGTTTCTTAACCTCGGGTCACGACCCAAATTTGGGTCGCGGGCCATATCGAGATGGGTCGCAGGACCCGCGGGACTTTTTGAAAAACAAACCGCAATCACTGCATTTCATTTGTTTTTAATGTTCGATTGGGTCGTTGGGTCATATTTTTGAATTTTGGGTCGCCAGGCAAAAAGGTTAAGAACCGCTGCACTAGACAATGGTTCCCAACCAGTGGTCCGTGGACCACCCGTAGTCCGCGGAACTCAAAATATGGTCCGCCAATCAATTTAAATTGCAGTTACATAAGAAAACCAGGAAGAACTATTGAAATACAAAAATACAGAAGCTGCAAGGATACCATTGAATCGAATTCACTAGTCATTTTGGTGTAAAAAAGCAATTTGTTATAAAATCTTTAATTACAGTTTCAGTTTGATTAGTATACTTAAATAGTTTGTTTTTAATACCCGCATTGTGGCCCCCGCCAACAAGACTAATAATAAAATGGTCCCTGACCAAGAAAAGGTTGGGTTAGGTTACCCCCTGCACTAGAAAAACAATGTTGGCCACCCAGGCCCGCAAAGTTTGCGGTTTGTCACTTACTAACCTCACCGTCACTGTCACAAAAACTGTAGAGCCAATAACCGAAGAGAAAAAAGGCACTAGCGTTACGCGCGATCTTGGGCCAGCCAATAAGAGCACAGCGATCACCTCGATGGTTGGGCGGAATCGTCTCCGAACAACCAAAATGACATTAGTACTCTAGTGGGTCTGTCCTCTATGCCTATAGGTATAGGCCACCGGACACTTATGCAGCCAATGGTTACTTAAGACCTTGTGGTTATAGTACTTGGCATTCAATTGGTGTGTAAACGCGACCAATCATCATCATGCGTACCAACCACGACCAATAAAACAACTTCTATACCTGTCAATTTTGGCTAAATTGATGCCAAGAACTGTATAACCCTCGACTCAAAATCCTAACACAGGAATACGTTCCTCTATTCTCTATAGAAAAATAAACACAATAGTAGTGGGTCATTCACGCGAAAAGCCACAAAAATAAAATAGCCTCTTTTATACATCAAAATTCTAATTTTATTCATGGTAGGCAAGTACCTAGTCCATAAAGGGCTTTTCTAAAAGTTTTTGATTCAGTCTATGTTCATAACAATGTAGAATTTTAAAAACAAGCTCGATTGTACGGCCAAGGCTTTAAATTGCGTTTGGCTTGGCGCCCACATAGTTGCCAAGGTTTTGGAATTTGCCAAGTTGCACTGCCAGAACAAAATGTTAAGCTCCTTATCGTTTTGGCATTCACATGTTAAACCATAAACTACGTTTATTATCAATTTTGAGAGACTTCACTTGACATTAATAGAGTGAAATTTTCTTTCACTTGCTATGCTGCTTATTATTATTGCTTTGCTTGCTATGTTGGTACTAAGTAATTCATAATACTTAAATTACGTATTTTTATTATTTTTCATGTCCTTAAAACATTTTCGTTTAATCTTTTTAAATAATAATGCTGTCCACAATTGTTCGTGGAAGTAAATTGTTTTTACGTTTTGGAAAATAATTTTTGGTCATTTTTTGTAATTATCAGTAGCAAACTTTTTTTCAAACGTGAGACAAACTAACACACATATTATATCACACCTATATTCCCAGCTAGGCAGAGCATTATAAACCTTACATAGTCAAAACCAAGTCACCATAACACGTTTCGCGGCCACTTCTAGCTTATTTTTAGGTTTCAAGTTAATAGGTGTAATAGTGACAGGATACTAGTCTGTCGCCTAAAGCCTTCACCTATTTAACCTTAGTCACGTCTTACGACATCTACGGAAGAAATGAAGGGATGTTATTCTTAACCCGACACCACACGGGTAAAACAATTTCATAAAATGTCCTACATTACATACATACATACATACATACATACTCTCACGCCCGCATTCCCAAGAGGGGTAGGCAGAGCACATGAATTCAAAAATCCAGTGCCA
>BHDV01019310.1:149271-169922 GCA_005406045.1 Adoxophyes honmai
TTGCAGCTGTCATGCAGTTCTGTCAACCGCACACCAACTGCAATCTGGCTGCACTTTTGTAATGCAGTCGTATTGCAGTTATATTGCATTTGGTACCAATGTGTTGCAGTCGTACCAAATGCCATATAACTGCAATACGACTGCATTACATAAGTGCAGCCAGAGGCAGTTGGTCAAACTGCGTCAGAACTGCCCCGGAACTGCCACTTTGCAGCTGGATTGCATTTGAAATGCTGTCCGTCTGAACGGGCCCTTAAAGTGACTTGAGTTCGACATGTTTCGGTCTAGCCCGAGGAATATAACCAATGACTTGGCTGATGGTAGTTGGTATATACAATTACAAAAAATGTGTGTGTTATTGCTTAGGTAAAATATACCTGAACCTATGTACTCGTATATCCTTAGTCGCTTCTTACGACATCCATGAAAGAAATGGAGAGGTGTTATTGAAAACGCGACACCACATCGACAATATACAGGATGGCCGGAAATTGGGCGAAAAAGTTTTAACCAGTGGTCACGTTTACGCGTCTAAAAACCCTTAGGAAGTTTTTTCCCGGAATTTCCATGTAAAAAACTATTAACGAAAATCTGAAAATGTTGCTTAGTATCTGTACAGTCGACCAAAAAATTGGTCTACCCCCTCAAGATCGATATTCATTTGAACCTAATGAAACAACAAGGTCGATTTCCCCTCGCCATAATATTATCACAATGACAATGTCAACCTTGTGATTATTTTGATCTCACAGAAACTTTTGTCAAAAGTGGTAGACCACTTTCTTGGTCAACCGTACAGTCACGAACCGGGATTGTTGAGCCACTTAGCCACTGTTCGCAATTTAGACGTGTAATCAATGGCCGATGTGACGGACTAGATGTCAGCTATCGGATTGGTATTACACGACCAAGTTACAAACGTAGGTAAGTGGCTCAACAATCCCTGTTCGCGATGGTACCTACTCTGCTTTTAGTCAACCGCGTAGCATCGCAATGTCAGAGGATTGCATGTGCATACGCGTCGACTAACGAGACTTGCATGCGGGACGTAAGGTAAAACACACGGCGCAACGACTTGAAAAGCGATGAAACATTTGTCTCCCAAAAGGTCAATGATGGAAATTTTCAGGAAATATTTAGAGTAGTTTTTAGACTCGTATGCGACCACATTTTAACATTTACGTTCCATTTCTGGCCACACTGTATATTTGTTATACGTTACCACAGAATAGATAATAGTACAAGTAACGTTACGTAATTAATGTTCTGCGTTCCGCCCATTTCATTGTAGTTTGGGTTTTTTCCCCTTGTCTGGTAACGATTTGCAAGGATAATTATATAATTATGTATATATCTATATCTTTGCAAATCGTCATCAGTCATGGGCAGAACACAGAATACAATGTAATAGGCGGAATGTTAATTTTATCGACTCTCCAGTTACCGATAATTACAATACACATACATACATATTCTCACGTCTGTATTCCCAAGAGGGGTAGGCAGAGCACAGGTATTCAAAAATCCAGTGCCACGTTTAGCAATTTCAGGGTAACCAGATGGTTAAACGTGATATTGCAGTGACAGGTTGCTAGCCAATGGGCAATGGCCTACAATACTCTAACCTTTTCCCAGAGTCGACTCTTACCACACCCACGGGAAGAAAGGGGGAGGTGCTATTCTATCCCGGCACCACACGGCGTATACACACGACACCTTTAACAATGTACAACCCTCCCGATACATTGTTTGCATGTCAAATAAAATTACGCATTTATTTACATAAACTATCAAACCATTATAAATATTCATTACTAGGTTTTGCCCGCGGCTCCGCTCGCGTTTAATTCGGGGTAGCACAGAAAAGATAGCACACATACCAATTTATAGCTATCTACATTGAAAATTGCGGAATTCTCCACAAACTTTCACCCCTCACTTTAGGGAAATGGGGGTTTTGAAGAGACAAAAAGTAGCCCATGTCACTCTCCATGCCCTAAACTATGGCTACCTAAAAAAATCGCGTCAATTCATAGCTCCGTTTAGCCGTGAAGGCCGGACAAACAAACAAACAAACCAACAAACAAACCCACTTTCACATTTATATATTAGTACGGATTATAAGTATTTAAGTGTTCCAATCACAGTGTAACTTTTAGTCTACAAAATGTCATCCAGCGCATACATTTGTTTTGCTTTATTGTCACTAGTGACCTATAGCTCAGGAAGTGTAAATTTAGATATTCCGTGCGCATTATCTGACAAAACGACAGTGAGAGATAAAATCATAAGCCAAGGCGTCAGTTTTATACAACTGGCTGAACGAAACGGTTACGAGGCTGAAGAACATGACGTCACGACCGAAGATGGCTATATATTGAGAGTGCACAGAATCCCATCGAAACGCCATTGCACTAGGAAAACCCCTATTGTGATGGCCCATGGACTACTCCAAGCGTCTGAAACATTTATAGATGCTGGACCCTCGGCACCAGGATTCGTCTTAGCTGGAGAATGTTACGATGTCTGGTTCACAAATTTTAGAGGCAACTACAACTCAAGGAGACACACCAGCCTGGACCCTGACCAGGACGCCGAATTTTGGCACTTTTCTGTTGATCAATTTGGAGCTTTTGATTTGCCGGCTATAGTTGACCTCGTTTTAAATTACACGTCATCGAATAAGTTGATACTGATCGGAACATCTCTGGGCGGGGGATCTTATTTTGTAATGAACTCTGAAAGACCAGATTACGCAAGTAAAATCAGTCTATTCATCGGTCTCACGCCCGCTACCCGGCTTTTGAAAATGAAGTCTCTTATTTTTAGGTCAATCTCTGAGAATTTCAATGAATATCGACTGCTGTTAGCCGATCATCTGGTTTGGGAGGTGATGACAAAATGCGGTTTGAGTAGAAATCTAAGTTCTCTCTGCCGATCAAAACTATTTACATCACCAATATGTCTCTCGATAACTTCTGCTATATTTTCATCTCATTCGTCTTCTGTCACACCAGAAATAGAGACCAGGGTCGCAAAGCATTATCCTGCAGGGACTTCTGTACAGAATTGGGCTCATATTTGGCAGGTAATAAATTCTTTAAAGTTTCCCAAATTCAACTTTGGCTCAGAAGATAATTTGGCTAGATATGGGAGTAGTGAACCACCAGAACACAATTTAACAGCAAGTGTCTCTCCAATAGTAATCATTCATGGTTTATCAGACACTCTTGTGGATAGTATAGATCTAAAATGGCTTATTACTTACTTGCCAAATGTGTTAGAGTATAAAGAATTGGATGATCCCTTGTGGAACCATTTTGATTTTTTTTATAGTAAGTTTTGGAATGAAACTGTTTTCACACACTTGAAGCCATATTTAAAAACATACGACGGTGACTTCTGACTTGTAATAAAATAACTGTAGGCAACCTGTCACTTTACCTTTTTTAGGGTTCCGTACCCAAAGGGTAAAAACGGGACCCTATTACTGAGACTTCGCTGTCTGTCTGTCCGTCCGTCCGTCCGTCCGTCCGTCCGTCCGTCCGTCTGTCTGTCACCAGGCTGTATCTCACGAACCGTGAGAGCTAGAGAGTTGAAATTTTCACAGATGATGTATTTCTGTTGCCGCTATAACAACAAATACTAAAATTAAAATAATTATATTAATTAAGGGGGGCTCCCATACAGAAAACGTGTTTTTTTTTGCTATTTTGGATCTATTTAAATAACTGTAACAGGTAAATACTTGAAATGCTCACAGAATATTTAATTAAATATTTACTTTAAAAGAAAATTATTACATTAAAATAAAATTTGTATTTAAGGGGGGCTCCCATACAAAAAACCTATTTTTTTGCAGTTTTTTTTGCTGTTTTGGGTCTATTTAAATAATTGTAACAGCTAAATACTTGAAATGCTCACAGAATGTTTAATGAAATATCTACTTTAAAAATAAATAATTGAATAAAAAAAAATTAGTATTTAAGGGGGGCTCCCGTACAAAAATTCTGATTTTTTGCAGTTTTTGGTACGGAACCCTACGTGCGCGAGTCCGACTCGCACTTGGCCGGTTTATTTTCAAAGATTTAATTATATTTATGTATTCTCGTTTGTTTCTGCCAAAGGCACCTCAAGGAAAACTATTATTTGTAAAACAGTTAGATATTCAATTTGTAAATATAAATGAAAATATAATTAAATGAAATAAAATTATTTCAAAACATAATTTATTTTCTTTAAACATGGTATAAAAATGTTGGGTGAACCAGTAATTTGATACCAGCACTAAAATCTCTTCATAAAGATTCTAGTGCTTGTGTTGGGATAAACGGGGCGTATAATACTGAATGGTTTAACATTAAAAGAGGTGTTAGACAAGGATGTGTCGCGTCACCTTGACCGTTCAACCTATTCATGGATACATGCCTGGGTGATTTGGAAGGTTGACTGTGAACTAAAAATGTGTGAGTTGACCATAAAATGCCCCTTATTGGCTATGTGCGCGACGGTGGCGACGCGTAGCGTTTACTACATTTGCGGAAGCTGTCAAATAATAACAAAGTAAACATTGTTAGTT
The DNA here is from genome assembly GCA_005406045.1 of Adoxophyes honmai. Lineage (NCBI taxonomy): Eukaryota > Metazoa > Arthropoda > Insecta > Lepidoptera > Tortricidae > Adoxophyes > Adoxophyes honmai. Next base: position 153,851 of record BHDV01019310.1, read on the forward strand.
TTCTTTGCAAACGACGAGAGGTTAAATCTTACAGGTGTGCTTTAAGCGACAGGCAAGCAACCAACAACGACATTCAAATATGCCAAAAGTGGCAACAAAAAGGCATGAAATGGACGGTTCGTCTGTGTAAAATCTCTTGTTTTCTTCTTACCTTCATGGAATACAGGCGTGATGTATGTATGCTGTTTGCGTGAGTTTTATATTAATGTGTGCGTCGCGTTAATGAGTTAGTAACCCCTTAAGTAAATTAATCAGCAAAGCTAACCCCGGGCGGGTAACACGATCCTCGACAAGGAACACTTTTTGTTAAACTCCTCGTAACAAACACGAAGAGGAAACACGTATTTTGTCAAAGTTAGAAGTCTGTGAATGTGCTGTTGTGATTTTAGAAGACATTTTAAGCTATCAAGATAAGAATTGCCCGTGTGGTGCCAGGTTAGAATAGCACCTCCCCTATCTTCCCGTGGGTGTCGTAAGAGTCGACTCTAGGAAAGGGTTAGTGTATTGTGGGCGATGGGCTACCACAATGTCAGTGCAATATCACGTTTAACGATCTGGTTTCCCTGAAATTGCTAAACGTGGCACTTGATTTTTGAATTCATGTGCTCTGCCTACCCCTCTTGGGAATATAGGCGGAGAATACGTATGTATGTAAGATAAGAATTATATCTTTAAGCGAAGGATACACTAGGGGACAAATGTCCCACGACACGTGTCCCCAGCAACGTTGGTGAAGTAGCGCGACGTTGCCGGACATCGCTCGACATGCCTGGCAACATCACGCGACACGTGTCGTGTATATAAGTCGCGCGATGTCGCCAGATATGTCAGGCGAAATCGGCTGGCTTCGCTTGCAATGTCGCCGACACACTGTCGTGGGTCATTTTGTCCCCTAGTGGGTGAATATTCGAGCGTTCGAACCGCTGCCATTATTCTCAACACTTTTTTTATCAGATTCTTTAAGAAATGTGTATGTAACAGACTATTGTGTACCTATCTATAAGGCCCAGACACTATATGATACACTTATTGTACCAATTTCTTAAGAAATCTGATGAAAAAAGTGTTGAGAATAATGACAGCGGTTCAAACGCCCGAATATTCACCCTAGTATATCCTTGACTTAATAGATCGCCATTTTGGAATTTCATTTTTGGTAGACCACCATTTTTAAACAGATCGCCCTGGTGATTCACTCGGTTCATAACCTTGTGTGGTATCGGGTTACACCGTGGCCGTTAACAACCTGAAAGATTAACCACCATTTTTTTGTGGCTGAACATAGCCGCAGTGTTTTTGCTGCGTCGATTTGCGCAGGCGTTATAATAAAATGTGAACGCCACTTCTTCGTTAATGTCACTGTTTTGACATAAAATAAACGCCACTTGTGCCTTAATATCACACTTTTGACATCAAATAAACTCCACTTCTTCTTAACCATCACATTTTTGACATAAACTACGAAGTAGTGGGTGATTCGCGCGTGGCTTTTCACGGAAAAACCGTTACACGAACTTACCTCCACTTCTTAAAACCTTACTAACTCAAAGACATACATACATAAAATCAGGCCTTTATTCCCAAATGTGGCAGGCAGAGCACACGAAACGTGAAATAGACATATTCATGATTACGACTATTTCACGCTTCACAGCCACTTCTAGCATCATTTTGGGTTTTAAAACAGATGTAAGAGGTAGTGTACTAGTGTAATAGTGACAGGTTGCTAGTCTGTCGCCTAAAGAACACCTGTCCCCATAGCACGACAGGGCGCGAGTTGAGATACGCGCGACGTAGACTGTACCTGTCACTGTCTAAATGGAGACGTCAGAAAGTGACGGGTAGACTATCCCGCGCGACGCGACTAGATTGTGTTGTCGTGCTAAGCCTACTGAACCCATTTCCTTTTTTTTTGCCTAAAGACAGACCCATATAAAAGAAGTACTTACGGTACGTGCGGGGTGAGGGGAGTGAGGGTGCGGGGTGCGACGCAGGCGGGCCAGAGCGCTGAGCAGCCCGTCCGTGGTCACGACGGCGCCCCCATCTGCCGGCAAACACACTAACTAAGGGTTTGCTGTGCCACTAACTGCTAATACTAGCTGAGTGTACACTGGGACCAAGTGATCTATTTGGCGCAGCGCAGACAACAGATTTTTGTGCGATCGAGTCTGCGGAGCAATAAAATTTCTGAATGGCGCGCAGACAGTTTCCATTCAGAGTTTTTATTGCTCCGCAGACTCGAACGCACAAAGGCTGTCGTTTGCGCTGCCCTTTAGTGCTTCTGCTTTTCGTTTTACGGGGACATGTATAAAAATTAACAAACCATGGTTGATCTGAAACCCTAACAGTGCAGATTTCAGACTAAAATGTGAATTAAATACATTCGAGTAAGTGCCAGTGAATCCAACTTAACCTAAGGATTTTTAGTGCCACAAACACCTAAATATCAATGTGAGGGTTTAGTGTTTCTAAAGTCATTTTTTATTCTCAGATACTAAAATGACATTACCAGTGCTACCTGTTACTATACAAAAATAGTGCCGTGCTTCTACTATCGAAAATTAACGACAAGTTTAACGATAAAAGTTACTCCACAAAATAATCTAATTAACCTTAAAAATAATATACTGAATTAAATCTAGCCAGATAACTAACAAATTGAATCTAGAATGATTTGAATATGTTTTTATAATGTATTCAAAACATTTGTATGTAAGTAATATAGATAACTAGTGCATGTGTTGCTGGCCCGAGGCTGGAGTGACGCGTCCCGTAAGGGTTCGTGGCGTAGGCAATCGTGCCTCGGTACCGCTCTGCTTTCAGAACAGAACATGATGGCATGAAAACCTGCGTCAGCGCGTTACCTTGGCCCATCCTTGGCCCTTGGATCAGTAATACAGGCTTGTGCATAAATATCCTGCCTCCACATTTAGTAGGTACACTATAATTGTTTTTTTTTTTTTTTAAAAAAAAATAACTATTTTTTTTTGCTATAATTTATTTTGATTATTGGTAACTTTTGTTTATAATTTATTTATTTATTTTGTAATTCTTTTTCTTTGTTTTGAAAAAATGACTTTCTGCCAAGTTTCTTGCGGCGCATTCTTCTTGGCAATGATGGTCTTTCCGAAGCGCTGGTAAACTCAAAAAAAAAAGACGTGTAAAAGTGCTCTTAGGAGCCTATTTGCATAAATAAACTTTTGAATTTTGAATTTATTTCTTGCCTGCATAGGACCACCTAGCAACATGCACTTATGCATGCCACCTACTTGAATAGTCCCCCAGCTGTCGTTGGATGTCATACTATCACACAATTTGGCATGTAACCATGTTGTTTTAAAATAAAGGAAAAAAGCCCGCAAATCACGAATTTGTGTAATTGAATTTAGACGGTTAGAAACTTATTTCTGCAATTTTATTGATGGCAGACAGTGCAGGTGTATGTATGAGGATAACAGTTTAATTTGCCTCGTCGGCAAGTTGTTTCTCAATCCATTATCCTTGATTCTTGATACAGTAATTACGTACGAATTAAAGGGGTTACCTGGAAAGTTTTCCGGGAGTTTTGAAAATTAGTGACTTTATAGATTTTGATGTGCTCTTTCCGAATTTCAACTTTGCCACCTCGTATCTTTGCCGCTAATGCCGCCATATTGGAAAAATGGCGCGTAAAAGCAGTTTATTAACAATATCTCCTGTCTGACTCATTTTACGATAAAACAGTATATTAAAACTGCTTTCACGCGCCATTTTTCCAATATGGCGGCGTTAGCGGCAAAGATATGAGGTGGCAAAGTTGAAATTCAGAAAGAGCACATCGAAATCTATAATATTACCAATTTTCAAAACTCCCGGAAAACTTTCCAGGCAAAACTACCCAATGACTGTAGTATCTATATTTTTGATGGAAAATAACTGTTTATAAGTAGTGCAATAAAATGGATGCACTCACGTCTTTATAATAAGGACATCATCTGGGTTAAAAATGTATCAGCCTATTTAGTCCGTTAGATTTTGCAAAAATATGAGACACGTATTTTTTAGTTTATCAAATAGTTAAACATCGACAAAGTTATAGGTCACCAAATTTCTGAAGTGGGGGGCTTGTGACGTCACGCCTTGGTAACAATTGTACCACGTAGTGACGTCACTCGAAACTTCAGAGCACTGTATCCTCGTCATACAGCCGTGATAGCCCAGCGGTTCGACATGTGGCCTCTCAAGCAGAGGTTCATGGGTTCAAACCCCGGGCTCGCACCTCTGAATTTTTCGGAATTTAGTATGTGCGATATCGAATTTGATATTTATCACGAGCTAAGTACTCTGTGAAGGAAAACATCGTGAGGAAACCTACACGCAGCGACGAAGTAGTTCAACGTTGTGTGTGAAGTTCCCAATCCGCACTGGGTCCGCGTGGAAACTATAGCCCAAGCCCTCTCATACTGAGAGGAGGCCTGTGCCCTGCAGTGGGACGTATATAGGTTGATGATGATGATGTATCCTCGTCATTGCTTGTTTGTCAAATTAACCCATTCTTGGTCACTGTGCCAATTTGGGAACACTTAAAATTTAGGGAAAAATTTAAATTGTTGACGCTAAATGTAATATGATTGGGTACAGTTTTATAATAATAAATAAATCTCCACCTTGTCGACAATAACGTCGCTCCAAACTCTACCGAAAAGGTGAGAAAACTCGCAAAAATGCCTAAAAAAAAAAATTTTTTTTTTCTCACTTCCTAATTCCTTTTATCCTCTTTAATTATAAAATCAACAAATTTTTGATGAATCTCTGCTAGTTTCATTTTGACCATTAATGGGTTAAAGAAAAAATATGTGGACAATATTTTTTGTTAACCGATCTGACGGACTAAATAGTGTTTTTAAGTCGTCTACTCAACTGTCGAGATTAATTCGACATGTTTCGGGGACATAAATGTAGATCAAATATACACTACCTATATCTGGGTATACAGCTCAGTTACCGGATATACGCTATGCCATGACCGGGCGTGAACGGTGACGTCACAACACAGCACCCGTCGGTTCGGTTGCCCTATATTTTGTTCTACAAGGAGTTACAGTATGTCTGGAACTGATACGCAATCTTTGACAGGTAATTTTTATTTTAATTTTTTTTTTTTTAAAAAAAACCTTGAATGTACACTTTGAATCCTTTTTGTATCACTTGTTGCAGTAATTTTTAAGTCAACGAATAAGAACTTTAAACAGATATTTTGTTTCTTTTCTATCGTAAAGAACATAAAAGTCGGGACGAAGTTTTCCAAATCAGCTAGTTTTATGTAAAAAATGATTACTGGGATTACATACAATTACGCCTATGTTCCCGGATGGGGTTGGCAGAGCACACAAAACGTGACATAGACAAAACCGTGATTATGACTATTTCACGATTTACAGCTACTTCAAGCCTAATTTTAGGTTTGAAAACAGATGGAAGAGGTAGTATTAAACTGTGATAGTTTGCTAGCCTGTCACCTAAAGGATGAGGTATACCCTATTTTCTTAGTCGTCTCGCCTCTGTAGTATCGAGATAGAATTTAACACTTCTCCATTTGTCCCGAGGTTCGTAAGAGGAGACTAAGGCTCAATTCACACCAGAAGAGCAGCGCAGCGCGGCGTAGCGGAGCGCAGTTTCAGTGTCATGAGAATTTCAACTTTATCTTCATTACAATAAGACTTATTATCGCATGAGAAACTCTAACGATGCGCGCGGATGCCCGCGGATCCGCGGGAATTCCAGCGCATTCCATAAACAAAGCCGTGCGACTGCGCGAGCTGTCGCGGGAATGCCCGAGGATGCTCGAGTAGTCGCGACGGCCGCTGTCAATACATATGTCAATATGTCAATAATTATGTAAATTCCAGCGACTTCCTACGCATTCCAGCGGCTTCTTGAGCAGTCGCAGGAATCCTCGCGCATTCTCCACGGAGCGGGTCGCTGCGCTACGCCGCGCTGCGCTGCTCTTCTTGTGTGAATTGAACCTTAGGAAATCGATAAACGTATTCGAATAAACGCAGAAAACAAAACAATCGATCGTTAATCGACTGACTATTGTTTCTTCTTCTATGTATGACTTTAGTATTTCCAGCACTTAGTGTTAGATCTTCGTTTGTTTGCTGGAAGACCTGCCAGCTGACGCCCGATTTTGTTCATAACTGTTTGAGCATCACAGCTTAGTCGGCACAGATGGTACACTGCGACACGGACGGGGAATACGTGCTTTGCATGAGGGGTGTAGGATAACTGAGATGTGGTCATAGAAAAACAGATGGCATTTGCTCGAAAACTAGTGAGATGTTATGAGATGCTGTTTCTCTATTTCGTAATGAAATCAAGGAAAAAGAGCTGCACGTGGGTTACTTTAAAAATCAAGGAATAAATTGTGTCATATTAAATAAATGGATGCGTAGATGTTTGTTACGAAATATGAAATATTACAAGTCAGAACAACAACGTTTTGTAACAATTGTTAGCATACTTTTATAGGTTTAAACATTGATGGGTTAGTGTTTTCTAGGCGATGGGCTAGCAACCTGTCACTGCAATATTACGTTTATCCATCTAGTTACCCTGAAATTGCTAAACGTGGCACTGAAATTTTGAATTCATGTGCTCTGCCTACCCGTCCTGGGAATACAGGCGTCAGAATATGTATACATTGATTACGGAGATACAACAGTGGCAGGTCAATATTATATATACATAATTATATTCTTCGAGGGCGCCCTCGCCCGACTTCCCTTGTAAATTCGCTTGCACACTCTTGTTTCATCAATTCTGTCCACGTGCTCAAATAAATTAAATATCAAACAACCAATGAACTTTCTGGGTCTTTAGCAGGTGTGGGCTTGGAAGCCAGTCACGACAACTTACAACAAACAATGTTCCAGTACCTGTGATCTAATATAATATATATATATATATATATGTTACTCGTGTAGAATAACACCTTGGGTTTAGAATAACACATCTTTCTTCCGTGGATGTCCTAAGAGGCGCTAAAGAAATAGATTAAGGTATATTTTAGGCGACAGGCTAGCAACTTGTCACTGTTATATCTTTTCCATAGTCACCTGTCTTACCACATCCACGGAAGAAATGGAGAAGTGTTATTCCATCCCGATACCACACGGCAATAAATACATCATACATACATAACCGTCACGCCTTATTCCCTGCGGGGTAGGCAGAGACAACAGAGCGCCATTCGCTTCTATTCTGACATAGGTAGGTACTTCTCTCGCTTCACTCACATTAACACGGCAATTCATTTATTTTTCCGCCTAAATATGTGTAAAATGCGTGTCTCAGATACGTGATATACCTAGTTTTGTATACTCTTCCAAACTCATTTGGGAATACCAACCTGATATAAAACGGCAAGCTGGGACTCGAACTCACGACCCACTGTAATGTAGTAAGTATATTATACTTATGTGAGCAAGAAAAATACTATTATGTCAATTATAGGTTTAATTGATTGATGAGAAACTACTGTTGGATATGTGTTTGATTTCCAATGTGTACATACATACAGAAGTTAGTAAATAAGGAAAACCACAGTGTGATATATCTCTTATTAACAGATAGGCACAAAAATAAACAAAAACCCTCCGGTTAGTCGCCTAGCTACAAGATAAACAATGGTATTTTTTCCGTGTGCTGTCGGTTTTAAAATAACACCTCTCCATTTCTTTCGTGGATGTCGTAGGAGGCGACTAAGGTAATCCAAGTTAAGGTACTTATATTTTAGGCGACATCGACAGGCAACCTATTACTATGTAACTAACCTGTGACTATTATACCTACAAATTCAAAACCTAAGAAAAATGCTAGAAGAGACCACGACACGTGAACAATGGTGCCTACCCTATTTGGAAATACAGGCATGTTATGTATGTACTTTTAGGGTTCCGTAACAAAATTGCAAAAAAAAGGAACCCATATATCATATTGTCTGTCTGTCTGTCCGTCCGTATGTAATAGCCACTTTTTTCCGGAACTAAGTATAAGAACTACACTGTCGACACTCGGTAAGTAGGTGTATTATAACCACCTTAAGATTTTGTCACGAAAATAAGCAAAATAGATTTCGGGGGTTCCCCGTATATTCCCACATGTGTGGGGTATTCACGGATAGGTAATTACTTATAATTACTAACTAATGACTTATTCCAAATATAAACGTGATTCTATCCACTAAAATCCTCTCATCGTTTACCAAAAAAACAAAAATTAATCACAACAGATGTTACATCTGTTTTACCAACTTATTTTGTCAAACAAAATTAAATAAAACGGGCTATAATTGAATTTTATGCTTTAATACGGACGCTGGAAACCTAAATTAGATCGGTAACGGCTTATTTAGGCAATTTGAATAAAATGTGATGCGTCATCGATCAAGGTCGATTTTGCACCGAGCACCTCATTTTTACATAGACTGGTAGTTAGAAGTTAAATGCCTACGTTGATATTGACTCTGAGAGGAACTTAACATTGTAGTGAACGCGTATATTAATACGGACCGAAACGGACCGAATAAAAAGTTGTGGTAGCCCAGCGGTTCGACCTGTGGCCTCTCAAGCAGAGAGTTGTGAGTTCAAACCCCGGGCTCGCACTTCTGAATTTTTCGGAACGCACGGACATCCACGGTGGAAAAGGAAAGTTGTTATTCGAAATTCGACATCACACGGATTAAACCACTAGGTTGAAATTCCAATCTTAACATAAACAGAGTATAATTAGGGAATTCAGTAGTCTACAAGTAAGATAAGTAGGTATTGCTGTCATTAGTATCAAATTAAGTAACTTAAGTATTAATTAATAAACATCCCTTACCGACAGTAATTGAAAGGCATTACACGAGCGTATTAATTTATGTTACATTGAAAATTAATTTGCCTCTTATATGTACTGAGAGACAACCTCTTCTAAGCCTGGGAGATAGTTAGGTTATACATTTTTTTATAATAAAGAATATACAACTAATTTTATGCCTTCCATGAATAATAATTAAAAATAACAAAGTTGCTTTCACGATCGTTAGAAAACCAAGAGACCTCTAGTCTCAACCTCTGCTCTCTAGTCTCAAAGCGAATGTAAACGAAAATTTAAATCAACTATGACCATTAACTAATAAGTTAGTCATACAACCATTTTCCCGGAACCAATAACGAGGTAACCATAAGCTAGGAACCCATTGTAAGTTTCCGGGACACCTCAAACCGTTTCCGAGTCACACTCATTAAAAATGTGGTCAAATTATTAATTATCCGCCAAGCGATGACACACTAGTAGAGCAAATATATTATATACAATCATACCTGTGTAACCAAATGGGGTAGGCAGAGCAGACGAAACACGTCACAGACAAAACCATAACTATTTCACGTTAGCCACTTCTAGCATAATTTTAGAGTTGACAGATGGAAGAGGTAAAATAGAGACCAGTTGCTAGCCTATCGCCTAAAGCTTATCTAAACCTATTTCATAGTCGCCTCATACGACATCCACGGAAGAAATAGAGAGGTGTTATTCTACCCCGAAACCACACAGGATTTCGAGTGACACTCAATAAAAATGTAATTAAACAATTATTTATCCTTTAATTGGTGACTCACTACAAAGCACAGTATCATCTGCACTAATTACTCATTGACAGCTATTAGAAATAACGGAAGCGCGTGCGCAGAGCGGGACAGGCGAGCGACGCGCGCAGGTGTCGCGCTAACACATTTTGCAAAAAAACTTAGTTTTGTGACTATAAAAAACAGAGACACGTTTCTTTTAGTGTATAAATGAAGCAACTTTGTCAGAGCCTGGAGGAGAGACAAAACAAGTGAAGTAATTAGTGATTGTGAATATAATTTTAACGCTAAAGTGATTCAAAACAAAAACCAGTGGATTATTGACGTAGTGATAAAACACAACTTTGCAATTGACCTGTTGACATTATTTACACGAGCAGCAGTGAATGTTAATAACATAGAAACAGACCGACTTATTTTGTGATAAATTGCAGAAACAACAATGTATTTTGTGACACCACTTCTCTTGTTAGTGGCAGTTCATGGGAGGGATATATCTGATGCTGTATACTATCCTTATGAAAGATATAACAAACCAAATTTTAACTCCCCACCTCCTGGATTAAATGCAAGATTCGCAGGAGTTCAACCATTGCCGAATATTTATGAAGAAAGGTCATTTAACTTAAACAACAATAGACAACCAGTGAACAACGATCATCACAGGGACTTCAGTAATGACAGAAACGGTAGAAGACATAATTATCCGCATGGAGGCCAAAGAAACAATGGTGTTATAAAAAATATAGATATAAATCTATCCTTCGAAGGACAAGGTTCCAAAAGTAACAGAGAGAGCAACTTTAATATACCTAAGCAAAGCTTCAATGTCAATAATGCGTATGCTAAAAGAGATGCAGTGGCTGATAGAAATAATAACCGTAGTTTTAAACAAAATTTACCTGGCTCTAGAACAGAAAGTGATATGGTGTTCAGAAATGACGAAAATGTTGATGACCGGAGAAACACGGCTGACACAAATAAAAATATAAATTCTAATAGCAATGTGCAAAACAATGATGCGTCTAATACTGACATCATCTCATTTTTAGGCATAACTAATGTTAACACCACAAACGATTCTAATCACAAAAACCCAGTTAAAAACAAACACGGTGACAGCAACAATTACTACAATCAAAATGGTGTGAAATCTAAAACAACTATTGAAAATGAAGTCACGCCTAACCCATTTCATAGAAAACCGGTAGAAAAAGACAATGCCGTTGAAGACAAATGGGTCTGGGGTGACGGGGAAAAGACAGTAGCAGTGGATACTACAGATCCTACAACTACCTTAGTAACACTTGACGATAGAGCGGCTTTTGATGGAGACAAGTGTGCAACAGGAACGGCCAGAGTTGGAGGGAAATGTGTACCTACTGATTAAGAAATAAATCACAAAGACAATGCAAATTTAAAAGAATTTGAGGATTCATGGCGTTTTGATAACACTGAAGACTGAATAGAGCAGCAGCACAAGTATTATGCAAAGAGATCTTTAGATGATAATTTTAAATTAATAGTAGATGTAAATAACGTAATTGTTTTGCTTTGTACATATTTGTATTAAAGATCTGAAGTAGCGAAAACCAAACAGTTTGGCTATAAAAATGACTTGGTTTAATCAACAATGATAGTGATGTTTTGTATTAATATCCATTCAAAAATTGGTAAACATAATATTATTTGAATTCATATTGTTTACTATAGTTGAAATTTGACCTGAAATTGCTTAACGTGGCACTGGATTTTTGAATTCATGTGCTCTGCCTACTCTTGAGAATACGGGCGTGAGGATGTGTGTTACTATAGTTTAAGTAGGTTCCTATAAATAGTGGCAAAACATGAAATAGTAATGGTTGACTATTGTAATGTTTTGTAGACTCTGCCTACCCCATGGGGAATGGGCATACAGACGTGATGTAAGTTTGTATTATAGTCAAAAAAATTGTATAACTAATATGAAGTTTAGTGCAGATTAGTTCAATATTTATGTAAACAATATTGTAATAATGCTAAGTCCTTATTTATTTAAAATATTAATTAATTAAGGAAGCTTCAAAGGCCTTCAATGCCTAATTTATAATGCTTGTGTATGTCAGAAAAAAATGCCGTTTTTTATACCACTTCTTGTAGGCATGTTATTTTTAAATATCAATGACTGCATACTTTGTTCAATATTGTAATTTTTAATTACTTAATTAGATATCTTATGTGAAAATCCAATGAATACACTTTAAAATGTATAAATAACGTGATTTATTATTGTATAAATAATAGTGTTATTGTATAAAAAAATAGTGTCACGTGCAGTCGTGATGTTTTGTGATAGATCTGAATTATAAAATGTATTGATGAAAACTTGTTATAAATTCATTTATCCCCATGAACTCATTCTTCCATGTACAGTCAAGGAAATTGATACCTGTGCCACTTTGAACCTTTTCATAATGACTTTCATATTTCTGTGATGTGATTAGTAGATAGCATCACAGTCACAGTGTAATTTCTTGTAAAAAGATACAAAATGGCAGATGTTAATAGATTATCGGTAAATCAACTGGTTCGGTAGTATGTAGGTACAGTTGCGAACCGGGATTGTTGAGCCACTTGCCACTGTTCACAATTTAGACGTGTAATCAATAACCGATGTGACCAACTAGATGATAGCTATGGGATTAGTATTACGCGACCAAGTTACAAACATAAATAGGTAAGTGGCTCAACAATCCCGGTTCGCGATGGTACATACACTATACTGCGATTTGCAGCCATCAAGACCTGCTTGACACAACGCGAATAGTGAATGTCATAAAACGCACTTTTATTTTAATACCTTTTATTTAATACTAGCTTTCCGCCCGCGGCTTCGCCCGCGTGGAACTCGGTTATATTGCGGTATAAAGCATAAGAAAAATTCTCGTTTCAAATGACACAAAGCGCCATCGATCTATCATCAATCGATCAGTTATCGATTGATATCGATCAATCATCGATCGATATCGATCTATCAAACAACTACATTTTTGTTTTCCCTCGAGAACATCATTTTGTTCCGGGATAAAAAGTAGCCTATGTCACTCTCCGTGCCCTAAACTATCTCTACCTAAAAAATCACGTCAATCCATCGCTCCGTTTAGCCGTGAAAGACGGACAAACAAACAAACAAACACACTTTCACATTTATATATTGGTACGGATGCAACAATCAAAACTACATAGGTACCTATTATTAAACATCAACAAAGTTACAAAAAGTAATACAGAGCTAAAGCGATCCCCAACAGATTCGACTTGTGCAACAGAGAACCGACTTCGAACATTGTTTCTTTTTCAATTAAACGGAGTTTTATTTCTTCTGCTTTTCTTGAACTAAAACAACGCTATAATGCTACAAAGTAACTGTTCTCGTTTACCTAGGACCTAGAATAGAACTAAAGCCTTTCGCACACGGAGTCGAAACCCAAGCGCACCGTAAAACAGGGTGAGTAAGGGCAAATTTACAGTCTGAGTATCTATACCTTGTTAGTTTAGGTAGTTAAAACAATGTAAACAATCTTGACGTGTCTTTTTATTTAAACATACACTTTATAAATTGAAATCTTTACATTTTACAATGTAGGTATGAAAAAAACATTTACTTTCGTAATTGAATTGTATAAGGTAACGATTTTCATTTTTAGACTGTGTATTTCAACAAAAAGACATGTCAAGATTGTTTACATTTTTTTAACTACCTAAACAAACAAGGTATACGTCGATAACGATTTTGTTTGCGAGTTGTCGCGGAATTGTATGGAGATGTGTCGACGCGTGGCAGTTGTGCAAACGTTCCGCTGGCAGCGCTGTCTCAGTTTCCATACCATTTTGCGATAACTCGCAAACGAAATCGTTATCGAATCCAACATCGTTTTCAATACACTAGACTAGACGCTCAGTACGTCTAGTTTCTGTTTTCATTTCGATGGTGCAGTCGTTAACTCGTTAACGAATTCGTTTACGAGTTATCGCAAAATTGTATGAAAAGCGAGACAGCGCCGCCAGCGGAAAGTTTGCAAAACTGCCACGGTCGACAAGTCTCCATACGTTCCGCGACAACTCGCAAACGAATTCGTTAACGACTGCACCATCAAAATGAACATACTAGACGTACAGAAGTTATGGATTCGATAACGATTTCGTTTGCGAATTAACGCGAAATTATATGGAAACTGAGACAACGCCTCCAAGTTCAACGTTAACACAACTGTCGACAAGACAAGTAGCGTTCCCATTCCCATACAAACTGATGCGTATACGCAGACGAGAGTGACTCGTGTTTTGATCGTAATGACGACACTTGGGATACTGAAGTACTAAACCAAATCAACCATTTAGGCGTTATATTCTGCACACTTTTGGGAATACAGGCGTGAGAATATGTATGTATGTATGTATGTATTCTGCACACTTTTGTTGCCGCTGTAACACCAAATACTAAAAACAGAATAAAATATAAAAATAAGGGGGGCTCCCATACAATAAAACATGTTTTTTTTGCTGTTTTTGGTACGGAACCCTTCGTGCGCGAATCCGACTCGCACTTGGCCGGTTTTTTTTTTCTTGTTCTTTCCTCTTGTATCTACCGTATTTACTAACTTACTTAGAACTGGCGATGTTGTTATACATAAGCGTTTTACCGAGTCGCTCGGGATCACGATCGCTTTCCTCCATCAAGCCCATGCCGATCCCGATCGCGATATCAATTGCCCTGCAAGTATATCGCGCGCGGATCGCCTGCAATTGTTTAAAACTAATCCTACGGATACGGAAAACCTTGCGTCCATCTTTAATAGATATTTCACACATCATTTGCTGCGAAGGCTCCGAAAACCATTTACGTTTTTTATTTGGGGCAAACAATAATGGAAAATTACGACGTAACGTGACACCTCGACAAAAAACAGTTGTTTTTGCCAAGAAGAAAAACAGTGTGGCGCGTCAACGAGGGGCGATGGATTATTCGTGGTAGAAAAAATGTGGAGTTGGAAGTAATTTCGTTAAAAGTACAGTCAGGGAATCTGAATGTTTATCAGGTTGACCGCCTTCATAATTTGTTCGCATTATAGGACAAATTTCACCATGAAGTTCTTTATTGAGTATTTTATGTCATGCAACTGGCGAAGTAGTAATAAGGCCAATTTTAGAAGTATCTCAACCTGCTAAACATCCAATTTCCCTGACTGCACCAAGAGGATTCTAGATGAAGAACAAACCTGTAGGTACTATTTTTAACACGCCGATTAGACTGATGAATGAAGTGCTTAGTTATCGACAAGAGTAGTGAAAAAAAAGCAATTTGCCGTCGTCATTTTGTAAACCCGCAAGAGTTAAATGACGACGACGTTCGTAAGCGGCGGAATTTTACAATGTGACTGCGACATACAAACAAAATCATGCCTGTCTCGCCAAATTGAAAAACATAAGATTTGATAAAATCATGACTTTTTCACATTTCGTATTTACTACAACGATTGAGATATTAGATAATGATTGGATTACATATATTACAACTGCTCCATTTGTAATAAGAGTATGTTATTCCGGTAGCAGTAGCCCATAAAAACTACCGCTTTATCCGTATTTACCCATCTTTACGGCAGATACGACCAGCTGTACACAATCGTAAAACTGGTTGTACGTCCTACAATGTCTTGCAACCTGCAATGGACGCATACGACTATGTAACAGATTGTTCTTATTAGTATATAGCCACAGAATAAGTAGGTAATGGTACTACATACCATCGCGAACAGGGATTGTTGAGCCATTTACCTATGGTTGTAACTTGGTCGTGTAATACTAATCCAATAGCTGACATCTGGTCGGTCACATCGGCCATTGATTACACGACTAAATTGCGAACAGTGGCAAGTGGCTCAGCAATCCCAGTTTGCGACTGTATAGAAGGTCCACTCTAGCATCAGGGTAAGTTCGGTCTTGAAAGATCTACGGCAAGCAGGCAACGGTAGAAAGGGACAGCAATATGTTTCTTTACTCTTCTGTGCGTAGTACTAGTGCTTCATCGATGAAGCACAGTTACTGATAAATGGGATTCGCTAGAGAGTAGATACTCCCGAACATGATTAGGGGAAAGTAGTACGAGTGGGTGCGCCAAAGTTCACATAAAATTGCAACTTCGATTATTGGAAGTCCGAAAATGTTTGTTATAAAATTTTATATCATAATGATCATTACTTATAACATGTCTTTGCGCATACTATCGTAACACCGAATTATTTATGTTAATAAAGTCTATCATAATAAACATCTGTAATACTAATGTTAATTTTCATATTTTTTTTTAAGTAACGATTTTAAATAATAAAATTTTTTGTCATATTTAATTTTTGACATAACGATTTCGAGTAAAAAAAATATTTTTAAACTTTACCTGGCTTTGTTTATAAACTGTC
>BHDV01019310.1:171428-193707 GCA_005406045.1 Adoxophyes honmai
CCTTTATTGTTGTTTTAATATGAAAAGAAACGCATTTTACATAGATTCCGGCTTAACGGGATCATCTCGTACTACTTTCCCCTAGATACCTACTTACAATCACACTTATATTGCTAAATGGGGTAGGCAGAGCACACCAACCATTTATTTATTATCAAAAAATGTTTACATGGCATTACAGTTTTCACCAATGCGTCACGAAACTTAGACTACCTAATTATTATCATTTTAAACAATAATAATCAAAACAAAAATTAAAGAAATATTAAAATAATAAAACATAATATATAAAATCATATCATATAATATATTATCATTTACATAGTTAAAGCCATGACTATGTCACTCTAAAAATCGGATGAAATACATAATAATAGCACGGGAAATATTATTCGTTATATTGTGATAATAGTGACAGGTTACTAGCCTGTTGCCTGAATCATACCATAACCTAGATCTCTAGTCGCCTTTTACGAAATCCACGGCATAAATAGAAGGTGTTATTCTAATCCGAAATCACACAGGAGAGAAAAAAAGGATACTTAGTTGTTTACAGGTCACGGGACTTTGTTTAACCAACAATCTTTCCACCCACGCCGGAACACAACATTACGGCAACACAACACAAACTTATTATATTTCCGTTACTTTCCGGTAACTTTTACGTTAGTTTACCGGAAATTTGCAAAGAAATATCCGCTTGAAAGATTTTTGCACTACAAAGATGTTGAAAGATTTTAAACTGAACAACTAGTAAATGAGATACTGCTGTGATAAATACATTACAACTATTCCTAAGAGGGGTAGGCAGACCACATGAATTCAAAAATCCAGTGCCACTTTTACCAAATCCAGGGTAACCAGATGGTTAAACGTGATATTGCAGTGACAGGTTGCTAGCCGATCGCCCACAATACACTCACACTTTCCCAGAGTCGACCTCTTAGTCGACCTCTATTGTTGTGATGCTGCCAAGAATAGGAAGTAAAGGTGTTTTAAGTGTTTAAAAAAAACCTTTAATCTTTTATTTTCCTTACGAAAGATAAACGTGCAAGAAGGGTTTGCGATTTACAACTTATGACATATCAAAACGAAACTACTACTTAATTAGATCTAGTCGAGTAGTAGTTCAGGGTCGCACTGAAAATCAGCATTGAGACTTGCCTCAATATCATGCTGAGTGCGGCCCTTTTGGTGCTATTTGGCACGGAAATGTGAACCTTTTTTTTTTTTCTGCATGCATAATTGTTAAGTTGTTGTTTATTTGTTTTATTTAGGCTAAAATCTGTGTCAAATTTTGTACCAATAAATGTCTTTCTTTCTTTCTTTCTAGTACAACTCCTCCGACAAACATCTGCTTACGTCATCAGCTATCAAAAACTGTTCTACGTCGCGCTAACGATGTTTCGAACATCGGTTTTATAAACACAACTTTGAACTCTGTCCGTGGACTTCCGTCCCCAGGCAAAACAAATAATAACAGGGATAAGTCCGCCTTTGTGCCTCGCCTTTTATTTGTATATGAGTTTTGTATTTCGTGTTCTTTCCTTTTGTACAATAAAGTGTTTACTTACTTACTTACTTACTTAAAACATCTGCCTGGCTGGAGAGATCTCTAATTATTAGTCTTTTCTAAAATGCTTCCATTTTACCATTTGCCCATCCAAAGCGGATGAAGTAAATCTATTAAATAGCAAAATAATATTCCCTTACAAGGAAAATCATAAAACAAATATGTAATATCTTAACACTTCACCTTGAGTTTGTCTAGTAAATAATAAATACACTACAAAGTGGTTGCACGGCCGTGGATTGTAGAAATCCCGAGACAAGATAACTCAGAAGATTATCTTCAAAGAATATCTTATATAATTATTATCTTTAGAAGATTATCTCACAAGTTATCTTTTATCTTTTTTAATAATTACATCACGCCTGTATTTTCAAATGAGGTAAGTGGAGCATACGAAACGTTACATTAAGTAAATACTTAGTCATACCTCACGTTTTGCAGCCACATCTAGCAATTTTTTTAAGTTTAAAAATAACAGGTACCTACAACAGTGACAGGTTGCTAGTCTGTCGCCTAAAGCATACCCGAACGTGCCCGAACCTATTTTTTTCCTCGCTTCTTACGGCCACACAGAAGAGAAAATAAAATTAAATAATTGTTATTGTTCACGTCAAGTAAGTTTTTAATTTCACAGCCATTTTTAGTTTTAACGTAGAATAAATAAAAGAGGAATAATAGTGACAGGTTGCTAGCCTGTCCCCGGGAGAAATGGTGAGGTGATATTCTAAACCTGACAGCACACAGGAGTGGTATTATTATTTACTGTCTTTTGCCCGCGGCTCCGCTCGCGTTAAATTCGGGGTATCACAGAAGCGATAGCGCACATACCAATTTATAGCTTTCTACATTGAAAATTTCCACCCCTCATTTTAGGAAAATGGGGGGTTTTGAAGAGACAAAAAGTAGCCTATGTCACTCTCCATGCCCTAAACTATCTCAACCTAAAAAAATCACGTCAATCCATCGCTCCGTTTAGCCGTGAAAGACGGACAAACAAACAAACAAACAAACAAACAAACAAACAAACTCTTCAGCTTTATAATATTAGTATAGATTTTGAAAAAAAAAGTAGTTACATCATTGTGTCACACGCAACCAAATCACACATTTGATCCTTTGATTTACAGAGGCGTAAACATAGTCACTTGGGAATCAGATTATTTCACACAGCCTGTTCGTGATCCGTTGAGGGATGCATCTTTGATATGTCAATCGATTTGGGAATACAGTTATAGCTCCTTCGACATAAATATTGGAGTCAATGCTCAAAACAGACAGGCATAGAAATCAATCATCCCGCGTGGTGTGGGGATAGAATAACACCTCTCCATTTCTTCCGTGGCAGTCGTAGGCGAATAAGGAAATAGGTTAAGGTATATTTTAGACGACAGGCTATCAACCTGTCACTATTAAACCTACCAACTCAAAACCTAAAAAAATACGCTAGAAGTGGCCACTAAAAATGAAATAGTCATGGTTTTGTCTATGTAACGTTTCGTGAGCTCTGCCTACCCCAATAGGTATACAGGCGTGATGTATGATGATAGACTCACAGACACGACATCTCAGAACAGTTGGGACCAGAGCGTCTAGTGTATTCAAAAAATGATACATTCGATAGCGATTTCGTTTGCGAATTACCGCAAAATTTTATGGAAACTGAGACAGCGCCACCGGCGGAACATTTGCACAACTGCCGCGGTCGACACGTCTCCATACAATTCCGCGATAATTAGCAAACGAAATCGTTATTGAATTCATGATCGTTTTGAATACGCTAGACGCTCCGTCCAAGCGAAATTGGGGTCCGCTTGAGACGCGCGTTAGCGAACGATTCGGCATGGTGAATGTAACGTCGTAATTTAAGTAACAATCACATTAAAATAAATATGTTTTACTCATTATTATCAATAATAAATCACACAACTAGACACAAGTGCCACTACTGCGATAGTTTTATGTGCATACGCCATAATTTGACATCCCAAATCCCAAGGGCGATTGCAGAACGTAAGTATGTAAAATGAAGTACTTACATACAATTTATTGACTTGTACAGGTTAAATTTCGCTCTGAGTGCCTGCTGTGACCAGTTTTAAAAAGCTTTTCTGTAACTGGCTTAGTTCATTTATGGTAAACTGGTCGTTGTCCACGACTCCGACTGCGTATAATTTCAATCTAGTAGGAACTATGCATTTTTTTCGGAATAAAGAGCAGCCACCAGACAGGTTAAAGTGAATCAAATAAAAAGAAAATCAATAAATCATCCAGAACTTACAATTTCCGTGGTGTTAAATTAGGTACCTATATGTATACTGGTTGCCAAATTTTATCAAATTTTAGCATTAGTTATAATGTTTTCAATACAAAAGTAATCAGCGTTTGCGGTGATGCCTTGTGGTTAGAGCTCGATCCCATTATGCGGTCTGTCGGGACGTTTTTTTATCGGGTGTCGGCGCCTCTGTTCACACTAATCGGCTGTCAGCCACGACCGCAGCTGGTGCCATTTGACAGTTCGACAGTTCAAACGCGGTTTCTGTACACGATGGACGGCCCGACATCCGATAGTACGAGTATGTGAACAGCGCGGCCGACACGATTTTTTTCCGGAGTGGGCTGACAGACAAAACGCACGATATTTTATGTCGGATCCGACACAAAATCGCTGTCGTTCGTGTGTGTGTGTGTGTGTGAACAACTTCATATAAAATGTTCCGCCGCTACGACACCCGTTAAAAATTTAGCCAGACATCCGACATAGTAGGAACGAGCGAAGCGAAGTATTTTGTGGTATACATTATAATAAAATTATTTTTATCATACATACATAACCGTCACGATTATTCCCTGCAGGGTAGGCAGAAAACAACAGAGCGCCATTCGCTTCTATCATTTTTATCAATATTTTTATCATTTTTATGTAGTATGAATCTAAGAATTTCGGGGTATAAAGACGTTGTCTGCGCCTTAACCACAGTTGGCTTTCAAGTCTTAAAAACATCCGAAGCAAAAACTGTTAATGAAAATTATAGCCTCATTATACTTAAGTTGCAAGCCCTAGAAGAAAATAAAAGAGCTTTGCATAAAATTATGTTCATCCAGTTAATTCAGCTGAATTAAAATGCTAAGGGCCAACCTACCGTCCGGTAAGCACAAGAACGCCAATTAGAGACCAAAACGACTTCTACAAACCGTCTAGTCTGTCCACTTCAGTGCTATTTATATAAATCCTGTTGGACAGGCCAGCTGCGGCAGTAACCCTTAAGCCTATATAAGCATCATCGAAGATTTCATCCTAACAGACCTTGAGCAAGATGCTCGCATATATCGTTATATTACTGCTAGTGGGGGCCATTGCCTCCCCGCTGAACACGAACCAATGGAAAAACAAAGCATTACAGAGCCAGGAATCAAGCTCTAGGCAAGAAAGACGTAATTTACACGACGGGCAAGCGTCTGGACTGCTCCTTCCAGGAGACATCCCATACCCAAACGGGAACGCTCCGTATTTCGGACATGCTCCTAACTATAAGCTTGGCGACCGTAAGCCCCCAGGCGGCAGTCTACCTGAGGCTGCTCCTGCGTCATTGTTTAATGTGGAAGGTTGTGCCACGGGGCATAAGAGAATAGATGGATTGTGCCAACCCGATCCGTGCAAAGATGGACAGGCTATAGTACTTTCTAAGTGTGTTGACGTTGATGACCATTATTAAAGGGTTGAGATATTCTATATTGTTTCATTTTAACCAGACTTGTACAAGTCCATAATATCACTCCTCTATTCCCAAAGTAAGGTAGCGGAGGTCATGAAAAGTAACACAGACAAAACCTCGTCTGATTCACTTTTCGTATAGTCCTCGACATTTATCTTGGCAAAATTTCGGAGTAATCTTCTTAAAATCTCGCCAAACTAGATTTCGAGAACTTTTAGAATACAAAAATTTTAGGTAAAGGCAGTTGAACCGAGTATAATAAATAGTTGCTAGTTTGTTGTGTTACCTATTTCCTTAGTGGCCTCTTACGAGATCAGCAGAAGAAATAGCGAGGGCTTATCATACACAGATACTTTTTTAAGCTACTAAAAAAACAGATTAGTCTGAAAAGTAGAAACCAATAGATTTTAACGACCGTCGCCAACATAACGAGGATTCCTTTTACAAATAGAAGCGGATAACGAACGCCAAAAACACTTTGATTCGAAATTCGAATTAAAAACTTGACGTTCGAATTTGGTTCGTTATTATTTCCGGCCCGCTGATTGGCTGCGTACCGTGTGCGGCGATGCGGACGTAATTGGGCCGACCAATCGGAACGCTTCCAACATTAATAACAATTTGGTAATATAGGTTAGGAACGATCCATAAATGTCAGGAGCTCAATGGGTGGGCTGAAAACGGAAAAGTTCTGCTAAAGTATAAAACACCATTCAATCTAAATGTGGGAGTGACGTCACGCAGTTTCTGATAGAAGAATACATACACACATCTCGTCTGTATTCTTAAATACAAAAACAATCACTATGGCTATCGTTGCGTAGCTAATTTTGGCATAATTTTTAGGTTTTTCCCCGTGTGGTGCCGGGTTAGAATAGCACCTCCCCCTTTCTTCCCGTGGGTGTCGTAAGAGTCGACTCTAGGAAAGGGTTAGTGTATTGTGGGCGATGGGCTAGCAACCTGTCACTGCAACATCACGTTTAACCATCTGGTTATCCTAAAATTGCTGACCGTGGCACTAGATTTTTGAATTCATGTGCTCTGCCTACTCCTCTCGGAAATGAAGGCGTGAAAAGTATTTTTTAGGTTTTAAGTTAGTTAAATGAGTATAATAGTGAGTAACAGCTTGCTAGCTTGTCTCCTATCACTATCACAACCTATTTTCTTTAGTTGATTTTACGACATTCGTCGACATGTCAAACGTCGTCTAAAGACATTGACCCGGCACACGACGTAAAAAGGGACGTTGACACGTCACACATCGTAAGAAAAGACGTTGGCCAGTCACACATCGTAAGAATAGACGTTGACAAGTCACACATCGTAAGAAAAGACGTTGACAAGTCACACATCGTAAGAAAAGACGTTGACAAGTCACACATCGTAGAAAAGACGTTGACAAGTCACACATCGTAAGGAAAGACGTTGACAAGTCACACATCGCAAGAAAAGATGTTGACAAGTTACACATCGTAAGAAAAGACGTTTACACGTCACACATCGTAAGAAAAGACGTTGACAAGTCACACATCGTAAGAAAAGACGTTGACAAGTCACACATCGTAAGAAAAGACGTTAAGTCACACATCGTAAGAAAAGACGTTGACACGTCACACATCGTAAGAAAAGACTTTGACAACTCTCTTCGTCGTCAATAAGATGTTGACAAGTCACACGTCATCAATGAAAACGTTGAGCGTTTGGCACCAGCCGCGGCTCCTAGATGGAGGGCTACGAATTAGCCCGAAACAAGTGCTACTCTCAATTTAAGAACGAGATTCATCCGTATTTTTTCAAGAAGAATGAGTCTCACGTTAGTTTAATGTTCCAGGTGGGCAGAATTAGTTTTATAAACATGTATCTAACGGACTAACAAGTTATGACTTTATATGGGTCGAAATAAATGCTTTTTATTTTATTTATTTATTTAAATGTAAATCGGTCGCGTTTACCGCGCGATTGGTTCGTTGTTCGACTTGTATCGCACCACGTTGCACCTGTCAATTTCCGCCAAGTTGCATGTCGAGTTTAGAATAACACCTGTCTCCATTTCTTCCCTAGATGTCGTAAGAAGTGACTAAGGAAATATGTTTAAGTATGTTTTAGGCGACAGGCTTGCAACTTGTCACTATTTATTGTATATCATTCTATGTGTAAACCTAATTATACTAAACGTGGCCTCGAAACGAGAAATCATGGTTTTAATGTTACTTTTCGTGTGCTCTACCCACCCTATTAAGGAATACTGACGTGATGTGTGAATGGCGAGCACCGTACACAGGTAAAGTAGTTCGCTTTGTACATATATTTACACAGATACAGCCTAAAAGCCACAGACTTATATCTCAAATAGATACCGCGAGTTCCTGCATTTGTATGAAAACCAAGCGTGCCAATTTTCTTTATCTACTGTACTGTCACATGAGCGCTGAATTGACAGTCCGAGTGAAACCGATTCAAAAGTGACGCCGCCTTATTCAAATTATCCTGTCTCTGGCCAGTTAAACATTATATAAGTGGTAGAAAACTAAATGCAATCGCGTCAAAGGAAAAGCATTGCTCCTCCTTTTTGGCACGTGAAGTACATACACACACTTGAGTCATCTATTTCGATGTAAGTCTGTGCTAAAAGCACTGTAATAAATTTACCCATGCCGATGGCATTTCGGCAACGCGGCCAAATATAATTTATTTAGGTTCACATGGAAAAATGTTGGCAAAGGGCGGCTGTAAAAAGAGCACTCTATTTATTACAAGTACGTGCCGGACGACAGGCAACGGGAACAGTTCTGTACGGTCACATGTAAAAGTATTGACGTTGGGGTTCTTTTATTAATGTTTCAATCCATATATCACCTGAAACTTTGTTCTAAATACCGCTCAGAGCCTATAGGTAGGTAGGTACACATGATAATACTGTCTGCAATGAAATTAAATAAAATTAAATTGCTTTAGACATTGTGTTATATAGTTATATTACATTTATGGTGGTATTTTAAATATTATGTTGTACAATGACATGTCTATTAACCAAAACTGCAAAAAAAAATGTATGGGATTCTTAAATTCTTATTGTATTTTAATTTAATTTAATTATTTACTTTTCAAGTAGATATTATGAACTAAATATTAATAATTGAACTGTGAATAATTCAAGTCTACCTGTTACCGTTATTTAGATGGACCCAAAAACACCAAAAAAAATCACCATTGTTGTAAAAGCCCGTAAATAATAGTTTTACTTTATTTTTAGCATGGGTGTTATAGCGGCAATAAAATAGACATACATAATCTGTGAAAATTTCAACAATCTAGCTAGCACGGTTAATAAGATACAGCCTGTAAGCTTAACACGGCAACACGCTCTAGTCGCGTCGCGCGGGATAGTCTCCCCGTCATTTACTGACGTCTCTATTTAGACAGTGACAAATATTGACTATGACTATCTCACGCGTATCTCTAAGGCCGTGGTCGCCTTCACCCGCCGCCCGCGGCCGACAACGGCCCACCGCCCGCGGCGTCTGATTGGTATGTTCGGGAATGCTTGGGAGTGGTCGTTTTCGCCCGCCGCGTGCGACGTTCCGTTTACTACTAAGTACATATATTATTCAGACGCCGCGGGCGGCGGGCCGTTGTCGGCCGCGGGCGGCGGGTGAAGGCGACCACGGCCTAAACCGGTTGGTGACAGATGGACGGACGGACGGACAGCGAAGTCTCAGTAATAGCGTCCCGTTTTCACCCTTTGGGTACGGAACCCTAAAAACAGTCTAATAATGATTAAAAATAGTAACATTTAACATTAAACTCCCGTGAGACTCACTCATCTTATAAAATACGGATAACTCACGTTATAAACTCGATTTATAACGTGAGTTATCCGTATTTTATAAGAAAAATAGTAACATACATGCATACCGTCACGCCTCTTTCCCACAGGGGTAGGCAGAGACCACCTTGTTCCCCTTGCTACGATCCTGGCATACTTCTTTTGCTTCATCCACGTTCATTAGTTTCTTCATACATGCTCGTCCATTTCGGGTACTCTTGACTTGACCTGACCTGTTTCTAAAACGTCCGCGATTTGGTCACGGAGCGTCCGTCTAGGTCTTCCCCTCCCAACATATCCATTCACACTTCCAGCATAGATCTGTTTAGTCAATCTTCTTTCATCCATCCTCTCTACATGACCAAACCAGCTAAGCATACTTCTTCTTCTTTCTTCTTTCTAAATAGTAACAACAGTGTAAGTATATACTTCGTTACAGAACAGTGATGTACATGTTATATCAATTCCCGAGGAATCGTTCGCAAACTGAGTTCAAACTAAGTAGATATTCAAATGACGTAATCTGCATAATGTATTCTTGGAAACCGAGAACTTTGTTTTTAATGTTGCTTAAGTATTGTAAGTTAAGCGCAGTGTACACTCGGTGCCGGCGTAATTTTTTTGCGTAAACTGTAGGTAAGTAAAGTACCTGTAAGTATTCCCGTGTGGTGTCAGGATTAGAATAACACCTCTCCATTTCTTCCGTGGATGTCGTAAGAGGCGACTAAGGTTTTGGTACATTTTAGGCGACAGGATAGCAACCCGTCACTATTGTACCTGCCACCTTGAAACCAAAGAATATATGCTAGAAGTGGCCACAAAACGTGAAATAGTCATCGTTTTGTCTATGTAGCGTTTTGTGTGCTCTGCCTACCCCTATTGGGAATACAGGCGTGATGTTATGTATGTATGTATGTAAGTAAATACTTTATTGTACAAAAAACGCATCATACAAAAAATGCAAGCAAAATGATAAAGTACAAAGGCGGACTTGTCCCTTAAGGGATTTTTTACAAATTTCGACAGATAAAGAGGAAACTTAATTTCTGAAACCGGCAAAAAGAGAGGCTACAATAAACATAGCGAAATAATGTACAAGTACAACATTTTCACAAAAAGCTACTGAAAAAAAAGAAATAACATCGTTACATACTAGTTATACATACATACATACATATTCTCACGCCTGTATTCCCAAGAGGGGTAGGCAGAGCACATGGATTCCAAAAATCCAGTGCCACGTTTAGCAATATCAGGGTATCCAGAAGTTAAACTATACTAGTTATACATTTAACAAATGCTTAAAAACATACGGATAACTCACGTTTTAAATCTTGTTTAACTTGTCATGTTTCGGGCTAATTCGTAGCCCTTCATCTAGGAGCCGAGGCGGCTGCTGCACCCTAATGTGCACGGCGCGCCACTGCTCTATTCGCGCGACTTCTCGAAATAAAACTAAGCTCGACTCGATTAAAACCTAAGCTAAACTCGATTTAAAACGTGAGGTATCCGTATATTTTCCAAGATGAGTTAGTCTCACGGTTGTTTAATGAACTGATGTACCTATATTAAAAATGTTTGGTTTTATCATAGTGTACTTTTTTTGCGTTTACCCAGATTTACCATTAACACAAAAATATTTTGTGCCGGGTTAGAATAGCACCTCCCCCTTTCTTCCCGTGGGTGTCGTAAGAGTCGACTCTGGGAAATTAGTGTATTGTGGGCGATGGGCTAGCAACATGTCACTACAATATCACGTTTAACCATCTGGTAACCCTGAAGTTGCTGAACGTGGCGTTGGATTTTTGAAATCATGTGCTCTGCCTACCCCTCTTGGGAAAACAGGCGTGAGAATATGTATGTATGTAAAAATATTGTAGAGCATTAGCTAGTGTGTCCTCAGCTTAACGTTAATGTAAAACCTTATTAAGATCTCATTGTGTATGTATGTAATTTTATATCATGACGCAGTATTTGTAGTCAGTCTTGTTGAAAACAATAAAATTATAGTTAATTGAGTACCTGTCCCGCCTTCGCGCCACTTTGCTTTATGATTTCACAGTTAATTTGTACTTCAATTAATTTGTTAATGAAATATGAATTAGAAGTAATTAAATGTCATCTATATTAATAAGAACAGACGCGATTGAGATATAAATAAGAGCTCTTACCAATTTAATTAATATTCTCAATAGAATGAAATAATTACCTCTATACTCTTATCTAAGACCAAGGGAATATTATTTAAGCATGCTTTAGGCGACAGACTAGTAATCTGTCACTAGTTATTATGACTCTTTCGTCTACTAGTAACCTAAAATTGTGCCAATAGTTGGCTATAAGTAATATACTGTGATACTATGATGTGAGATACATTCACCACGACCGATATAAGGGAGTAGGGATGTCCCTTATTGTAATTATTTATAGTTAGCAGTAGGCACGGAGCTCAGTACCTATACCTTTTCTGTTTCCCGTGTGGTGTCGGGTTTAGAATAACACCTCTCCAATTCTTCCGTGGATATCGTAAAAGGTGACTAAGGAAATAGGTGATGGTATACTTTAGGCGACAGGCTAGCAACCTGTCACTATTCTACCTTTTTCACCTTCGCAAACCTAAAACAATTCTAGAAATGGGTGCGTGATATAGTCATAATCATGGTTTTGTCTATGTCACGTTTCGTGTGCTCTGCCTACCCCATTGTTCCAACAGGCATGATTGTATGTATGTATTGTTTGCAAATTAAGTACCTATTTAATCAGAAGTCTTAGTGAATGATAAGTCTTTAGGCCATTAACTTAAAATTTTACTTCATCATTGACAAAAAAAGAAGCTGGGCGAATACAAGTTTACAATAATTGCATCTTGGCTTATTTATAGAACTCGCTTCCTCCTATCAACTTCAAGGCAAACCCCTTTAATCCTCGCAAATCCTGCTGGACACGGCTCTGGCCTCCTCTGCTGGAACCTATGGCCGTTGGAAACCATCGTCGAGGAGCTGGTCCCATCATCATAGTTGTACGAATTCACGCTCATCTCCGCGTCCTCTCCCATCATATCCTGAGGGAAGTACACGTAGACATTGACTTGGTTGTACGGCTTGTCTTTCTTCTCCTTCTTCTTTTTTGCTTCGTAAGACTCTGCTTGCATCTGAGAAGGTCCAGAGGAATAATAAGGCCTTGACTGTGGAGGGTATTTGGGCAGGAGGTTGATCTGCGGTGAACTTGGAGTATGCACGTGGATTGTGCTCCGAGATTCGCCTTTATCTTCAGCGCCGACTTCTTTAGATGGTTCTTTCTGATCTTTATTCTCAACTTTAGCATCTGTTTCTTTCTTCTCTGCAGTCGCTGTTTCTTGATCGTCTTTTTTTTCTGTGATATCTACGACAAGTTTAGGCACGCCATCTTTAGATCGTTCAAGTGATACTTCTACTTTAGGTTCGCCAGTCATTTTGGCACTAGCTACTTCTGTGACCTCTTCAGGGCGCGCATCTTGTGTTGGTAACGCCGACACAAAAGCAATGAAGCTTAGTATTAAGAGACAGCGCATTTTGAAATGATGTTCAATGAACGGTGGCCCGGCGTGTGTGAGACACTGAGTCCTGTTTCCTCTATTTATAGGGTCCCGAGTTCTATTCTTCCTTTTATGGGCTGCGTAATCAATAGTAATAATCTGAAGCTTTATAGTTGAAATAAATAATTCGCTGAGATAGAAATTGCGTCCAGCGTAAGCGTGGTACTATTTTATTATTTTATTGTCTGCGGTAATTAAATGGGTTATTAATAGTAAGGGATAAACTGGTTAAGTTAGACCTGCAAGTACCTAGGTTGTTGATTACTATAACTAATGCGTTTTATTTTTAATTACCTCTTTTCTCATACGTTTTTAGATCGTTACCGTCAATGGCAACCAGACATACGACACATTAAGTTTTTTTAAATAAGCACGAATGCGACATGATGCGATTGTATTTTGCTGAACATTCCTTTCGATCCGTGTGGTGTCGGGTTCGGAATAGTAGCCATCCATTTTTTCCGTGGATGTCATAAGAGGCGACTAAGGGGTTAAAGGGGTTAAGGTTCATACATACAATCACGTCTATGTTCCCAAATGGAATAGATAGAGTACCCGAAACGTGACACAAACAAAATCCTGACCATTTCACGCTTCGCAGCCACTTCTCGCTTATTTTAGATTCACAACAGATGAAAGAGATATAATAGTGACAGCTCTAAACCTAATTCCTTAGTCGCCTCTTACAACATACATACATACATATTCTCACGCCTGTATTCCCAAGAGGGGTAGGCAGAGCACATGGATTGAGAAAAAAAAAAAACATCATTACAACATCCACAGAAGAAATGGAGAGGTGTTCTAACCCGACACCACACGGGATCCATACATTCTTACTTTAAAGTATATCCAAATGACGTCCACGAGCTGACCCGTGTGTTACAAGCCATAAAGAGTTTCAAATCCGTCACGTTCACTCCATCTAAACTTGAAATAAGTTTTTCCATCAAACTTGTTTCGTACTGAAACTAAAGCTAATTTGGTAGAAGGGCTGCAGTATATAGTCGTTTAGGTTTGCCAACGGAACTAAGCCAAGGCTAGCAGTTAGTTTGAACTGAAGGTTAAACGATGTAGGTTAAATATCTCTTTAGATGCCGTAAATATAAACTCTTGTAATTTTCAGACTGTTCTAGCTTTTCTTCGCATTTGTCGATTGCCAATGTATTTTGCGATGGATTATAAAGTCTGTCATTTATACGTACTTACATAAATCACGCCTGTGTTTTACCTCTTTTACTTAACGTACATACATACATACAATCACGCCTGTATTCCCAAACAGGGTAGGTAGAGCACACATAACGCTACATAGACAAAACGATGACTATTTCACGTTTTGTGGCCACTTCTAGCATAATATTTTTTAGGTTTTCAGGTGGCAGGTACAATAGTGACAGCTTGCTAGCCTGTCGCCTAAAGTATACCTTAACCTATGTCATCAGTCGCCTCTTACGACATCCATGGAAGAAATGAAGAGGTGTTATAACCCTATTACCTAAAAAATATTCCTAAAGTGGCTACGAAGCGTGAAACAGCTGGCTTTGTCTATGAAGCGTTTCGTGGACTCTGCCTACCTCATTTGGGGATTCAGGCGGGATAAATATATATGTATGTAAAATTTGCTTCTTCAAACCTATACAATCGATAAAAATAGGAATAGTGTTAGTTTTATTTTTCTAAACAAGTTGCTTGTAAGAATGCAGTTTTTCTTGTTATTAAAATTGATGAGATGTTCCTAAGAACAGATCTCACTACAAACAAACTTTAGCTTTATCTGTTTGAGAAAAGTTGTTCCAAATCGCTACCAGGTTGGTAGAGGGCCCAGAAAACTGCCAGCATTACCACGCTGAATGGTAAAGCCAATTCTCTGGGCAAAGAACGAACCTGGCCTTTGATCCCCTGTAGTGTCCACGAGCGTAGTGGCAACAGCCCTTTATAATTCATGGGACTTGCGCCGCTTGAGGTTTTCAGCAGCTGTCGCTGCAGTTCCTGCTTTGAAAGCCGCTGTAGTAATGTGGGATGGAGTCAGGGTGTCTACGCAGGTCACATCCCATAGCCGTGCCGTCTGACGTACAGTTTATTTTTGTCGGTGCTCTCACAATCAATTTATACATACATCCGTACCAACATAGTAACAACGTAATTAGGTTTAGCCATTCAACGCGGGAATGCTGCCTGTGTGATGGGAACCTTACCCAGGGGCCCAATTTTGGAAATTTTTGTTTAGTTTTAGTTTAATTTTAAGTTCAGTTCATAGTGTAGTACTTTATTTTTATTTTAAACTAGCTGTGCGCGCGACTCCGTCCGCGTGGAATAGTGACTAATTTCCCCCGTTTTTTCCCACATTTTCCCATATTTCTTCGCTCCTATTTGTCGCAGCGTGATGTTATATAGCCTAAAGCCATCCTCGATAAATGGTCTATCCAACACAAAAAGAATTTTTCAAATCGAACCAGTAGATCCTGAGATTAGCGCGTTCAAACAAACAAACAAACAAACAAACAAACAAACAAACAAACAAACAAACTCTTCAGCTTTATAATATTAGTATAGATGTATATTAATGTCATTCAATGTTACTGGTTCTATTTTCTTATTTGTTATATAATGTGAAAGTGTGTTTGTTTGTTTGTCCGTCTTTCACGGCTAAACGGAGCGATGGATTGACGTGATTTTTTAGTTAGAGATAGTTTAGGGCATGGAGAGTGACAAATGCTACATTTTGTCTCTTCAAAACCCCCCATTTCCCTAAAGTGAGGAGTGGAAGTTTTCAATGTAGAAAGCTATACAATTGGTATGTGTGCTATCTCTTCAGTGATACCCCGAATTTAACGCGAGCGGAGCCGCGGGCAAAAGCTACTTAGTAAACATACATAAACATTACGCCTGTATTCCCAAATGGGGTAGGCAGATCATAGGCCACAAAACACGACACGTTACATGCACAAAACCATGACAGCTTCACGTTACGTAGCCACTTTAAGCACAAATTTATTTAAGTCCATTTATAGCATTTGATGTCATTTTTAATCGCTTCACATTTACATAAAGTTTTAATTAAGTTGAATATAAATAGCACGCCAGCATTTATTGTGTTCGTCTTTTTATAATTTTAACGATTCGTATCGTAATAGAGTATAAAATCAGGTTTGCAGCCAAGTAACTTGTGATATAACATACATACATACATAGGTAGGTACATAAATATCATGCTCTATTCCCAACGGGATAGGCAGAGACAACAGAGCGCTATTATTCGCTGCTATTCTGGCATACTTCTCTTGCTTCATTCACTTATCCCTCTCGTATTTACTTACTACTCGTACAAAGATATTGACATTTGACATTACTAAAGTGTTAAAAATGTGTATGATTTATGTTTAACAGATAAAAACTTTTTTATCTGTTATTTGTTACTGGCCACCAAAAAAGAAGTTGGTGGCAGTCAAGTGTTTTATGAATAATAATTGTTTTTTCTCATAAGATCAAGCAAATGGTCGTATCATTTATAAAATAAATATAGTTTTGTTGTAATAATAATACCTTACCCTCCGCGCCGGTATACAACAATGTGAGCTCTGCTGCTTTGCGGTAGCATGTAACCAAGCAAATCCTGCAAGAGGCCTTGCCAGCCGCAAATAATTACCTGCAACCATAATAATGAATAGGTGAGGATTTGTTACGGCGCCCATAGAAGTACAGTAATAATCAACATGAACTTACATACATACATACATTATTCTCACGTCTGTATTCTCAAGAGGGGTAGGCAGAGCACATAAATTCAAAAATACAGAGCCACGTTTAGCAATTTCAGGGTAACCAGATGGTTAGACGTGATATTGCAGTGACAGGTTGCTAGCCCATCGCCCACAATACTCTAACCCTAACAGGAACTAATACAGCTAGGTTCGTGAGATACAGCCAAATAACAGACGGACGGACGGACAGACAGCGTAGTCTCAGTAATAGGGTCCCGTTTTCTCCCTTTGGGTACGGAACTCTAAAAAGACATTTCTACTCTACTAAGGTAAGTACTCGCCGCACGAATACGTCTAATTAGTCTGTAAAAAAACAACAGTTTTAAACATATATTTGCAGCCCTAGTTTAAAGTTACCATTAATTACGTTATCCGCCACTAGACCTAAATATAGACCTGCGTCGAATATAACAAGCAATGAAATAAAAGAAAATAAAATAGTCAATCTGCCTACAGAAAGATGACCGTGAATTAGTTCATGACCAAGGACTTCAGTCAGAACGAGTTTTGCGTGCGGTAACCATGTTTGTTGCATTTTTTACGAATGGTAGTGGTCACTGGCCAGAAATAATTTAAAAAAAAAACATTCATTCGCGTAAGTAGGCCGTAAGGGACAGTTTTAATTAAACGTTTTTTTACACGCCACCACTTCGGAAAGACATTGCTAAGAAGAATGTGCCGTAAGAAATTTGGCAGAGTCTTATTTTTTAAATCGTTAAGTACCTACGTCTATCTTTTAATAAGAACCTCAATAATTAACTAAGTAACATTGGTGAACAAAAAGACAAAAAAAACACAAAGTAAATTTACTTAAGTTAACTGAAGATAAAATAATAAAAACACGAAAACAATGTTATAGAAGAACAATTGAGAACACAATAATAAAAACTATACTCCGTTTTTTTTTGGTTGAGAATTTTAACTGTCAAATCCTTACACATTTTTGAGTAATCCCAAGATATCGGCGCAAATTATGATGTTGTTTGATTTAAGAACATTATAACAAACTATGTTAAGTGTATTTGCATAAATAATTTCCAGTTTTACTAATTAATTCCAGAGATAATTTCAAATTGTGTCCGTTGAAATTCTCAACCCAAAAAAAAACGGAGTATATAAATAGACAAGACTAGGGATTGAGGGAGTACTTAAAAAAAAAGTCTATTTAAAAATGGACCAAATCAAAAACTTCACACAATCTATAATGAACTGAACTTAAATTGCTTCATTCACCCATTCCCATTTTGACTCTCAGTAAAGCTCTAATTGCATCCTTTTATATCTGTACGATGCCTGGAAATAGAAAAAGAAAAATGATGCCTATATGTCAGACGTAATAGGTTTATTAGATTATTTTCTCGCAACTCCACTCGCAGTGTCCATGCGATTTTTTTATGTTGGCAACACGCTGCGCTTAAGTGATTTGCAGCGAACTCTGTTTTATTGTACATGTTATATCTACTGTAAGTTAGTTTATTTCTGTGTGATGTCGTAAAAGGCGACTAGAAAATAGATTTAAGTATGATTTAGGCGACAGGCGAGCAACCTGTCACTATTATACCACTTTCATTTGTTTTTTAAACGTGAAATGGTCATGATTTGTCTGGGTATAATTTCGAGTGCTCTGTGTATCCCTTTTGGGAAAAGGCATGATTGCATGTTGCATATAGTTTATTTTTTTATGTAACTTAACATTGCTGAAAAAATCCTTACATTTTAAATTGCTATCTCCAAATTATAAAAGTCTGGAGGGGATTAATGACAGTATTATAGGCATTATAACGATCAAACTCGTATTTAATTTCAGGCCAAAAAAAAAACTATTTCAAAGCAATTTCAAATTATTTATGGCGACACGTCGCGAAGCATTCGATATCGTTTCTATCGATAGACATTTGTAAAAAACAGCTACTTAAAATGCCATTTTGAAATATGTAGCGCTTAAGCACCCGTTATTTTTTACAACCACGGGACCGGCTCGGGATCCCATCTTATAAATAGAATCCCGGGACAGACTCCCGACAATCATTAACCACACTCCGTGAACACACGAGCTCACACCATGCGGTACATCATCATAAGTACCTTACTCTTTACTGTCCTTGCATCACCAATCGATAAAGAACTAAGAAACAGCGGAGAATTGACGCATCCAGAAGAAAACGAGGAATTAGAAGACACTGAAGAAGTTACCAGCGATGAAGACAAAAGCAAGTCTCTGCATATTTACACTGAAGAAGTACCGAAGATAGAATACTTCGCTAACAAATATTACATCACGATGCCTAACAGCAAGAAGCAACAGCCGAAAAGAGACAAGGAAAAGGAGAGAAGGCCATACAACCAAGTCAATGTGTACGTCTATTTTGACAACTCGACCATGATGAACGACAAATTGATGGTTATGACTGATTCCGATATGCATGGAGGGAGTACTACGATTGAAGAGGAACCAGAAGAAAGGAAGCCTACGTTACCTAAATGTGCGACGGGGCAAGCTATTATCAATGGATTATGCGTAGGATTTGCTAAATGAGAAAAGAAGAAATATAACTAGATATCTGTAATAAACTTTTGTGCTGAATCTTTTTGTTGAATGTACCCTTGTTGATATTATTTATACCTGATTCCAAGTTGACGCCTTTTTGGGAATATTGGCGTGATAATATGTATGTATATAGTCTTTAAAAGTAACTTTACTAAACCCATCGACGAGCTCGACGACGCGCTGTCAAATGTTCCATACAATATGACAGCAAATTTTGACATCTCGACGTCGAACTCGACGACGAATTCAGTTAGTTTTTTTTTTAGTCTGTTATATCCCACTGCTGGGCAAAGGCAAAGTTATGTAAAAGATAATACCACTGAACTTGAGATATTGAATTGTGAAACTAGTTTGCTCGGGTTCCGAACTATTTAAATTAGTTGGGTTAGTAAAACGAGTTGCAATTTATTTCAAAGGAACGTAATTTATTACAGTCAAAGTTTTAATAATGTAAACTAAACAAAGTCCCTAAAAAGAATTTTAAGGGTACAAACTCTTTCAGGGCTTAGACTTTTAAAGTAAAAATAAATAAAATAGCGATCAGCTCAAGTCTGCAAACTGCAACTGATTGGTAGTAAGATAATCCCAAATAGTTTTGATCGAATCAGATAAAGCATTAAAATATACTAGTGTCCGACCGAAGCTTCGGCTTCGGCTTCGGCTTCGGCCACCTTCGGCCAAAAAATCCACCTTCGGCCAAACCTTCGGCTTCGGCCAAAATTTGGCCGAAGCTTTGGCCGAAGCCGAAGGTTTGCAAATTGTGATTGAAATTGAACGAACGATGCCAGAGCGAGACGGATAGTGCGCAGCGCTTAGCAGAACAGCGTTTCGCCGACCCGATCGCATTGCTTGCAGTTAATCTTATAAATAACTGACAACACATAACATAACAACATAAACACACTTGATTTCGAAGCGAAAACTGCGGAAAATATACTGCTGTTTTTTTTACTATTAGCAAATTCTCTCATTTCTTTGGGTCAACACACCTTCGGCTTCGGCTTCGGCTTCGGCCGAAGGTTTTCATGAAAGCCGATTAATCGGCTTCGGCCAAAATTGTACCTTCGGTCGGACACTAAATACATTACAAGTTTAATTTCGAGATTACTTGTTCTTTATAATTGACAAGCTTTTGCACGCGACTTCGTCCGCGCTTAAATTTTGAATTACAGGCAATTCAAAAATCTTTAATGAAAGATGATGGTAACATCTGCAGAAGATATAGAGAGATATTATTCTAAAGCCGACACCACACGGTACGGTTTATAAACTAACAGATCTTTATCTAACTAATCTACTAATAACAAAAATATCACTCCTATATTTAGCCATTCCTTTCCGTTATTCTTATCTGTCTTGAAATAAACTTGATTGTGTGTTCTAGTTCAGAACTGGACAAAAATAAACTAACTATTAAACGTTTGATCAATAAGACCAGATATTTTTATAAAATAATCAGTCCGATTCAAAACACAGTGTTCGAAACAAACAGATATGTGTATACATACATCACGCCTGCATTCCCAAATGGGGTAGGCAGAGCATACGAAACGTTACATAGGCAAAACTGACTAGAAATTACTATTTCTCGTTTCGCAGCCACTTATAGCATAATTTCAGGTTTGAAGTTAATTATGTACACTAGTGATAGGGTGCTAGTCTGCCTAAAGCATACCTAAACCTATATTTGTCCTCAAGTCGCCCCTTACGACATCCACGGAAGAAAAGCAGGCGTGTTATTCTTAACGCCACACGGAAATCAGTTGAAAAGGTTGAAAAAAAAAAAAACAATTTCTATGAACAATAGCGTGAATAGCGTGATATTATTTCTAATTAGGATTTCTTATATTGCACCTCTCTCATCTACCTTAAAACTTGAAGAATATGCTAAAAGTGGCGACGAAGCGTGAAATGGTCATGGTTTTGTAGCCTACCTAGTATGGGTCTACCGTGTGGTGTCGGGTTTAGAGTAACAACTCTCCATTTCTTCCGTGGATATCGTAAGAGACGAGTAAGGAAATAGGTGAATGTGACAGCAACTTGTGACTATCAAATCTGCCAACTCAAACCCTGAAACAATATGCTAGAAGTGGCCACGAAACGTAAAATAGTCATGGTTTAGTCTAAATAGTGTTACGTATGCTCTGCCTACCCCATTTGGGAATGCGTGCATGATGTATATACGGATGTAGGTACGTACATTATGTATTAATGTATACTTATCAAGGAAGCTCCCTCTAGCCAAAGAACAACAAAAACAACAAATTCGTCTAATTATCTTTTATTTAAGTATCACATCATTGCTTGTTAGTGCAGACACCTTTGACGCTGATCTGCCCATCCTTGCACTTCGCTTTGCCCCAGCACTTCCCGTTCCTACACTCCTCATCTTCATACTCATCATCATGTTCATTCGGGAAATTTACGTAGACATTCACGGTGTACACTTTCTTGGCGTCATCGTCATCTCTTTTAACTTCTGGTCTGTTTTGGGACGAATATTGTTGAGGCACCATATGTTGCATTGGATTGACATTGATTTGAGGCCTACCTATGTTCACTTGAGGCAACGCGTAGTTTATTTGAGGCAGATATTGTTTCTCTTGACTATCTTTGTCTACTATTGTGGCTGAAGTACTGCTTACAACGTTGACCGATTGATTCTCGAAATAAGCTCTAACACTCGATTTCTCTTCAGCTTCTTTCTTCTCTTCAGCTTTAGGTTCTTCTTTAGGTGTTTTAACTGGATCTTCTTTGACATCTTTCTCAGTTGTTACTTCGAGTTTTCTTTCGGAGATTTTTTTATATTGACGCGGCGGTAACGCGCTCACGGCGATTATACACAAAATGAGAATCAGGAGACGCATATTGTGTTCCTTGCGAGTAGTTAATTGTGTATGCGGGATGGTTGGGCCGATGTGGTTTATATACGAAGACGATATACGCGTAATTGGCGGCCGGAGAAAAAAATATAAAAGTGTAAGTCAATAAAAGGCGCATCTGCATCGTCGCTCGTTTACTCACATACCGCGTAAGTCCTTGAAAGTTTTATGGATAGTAAAAAGGCTGTTGTCTAGGGATCACAAATTTAATTGCTAGATGTTTGCATGCATACATTTCCATACATAAATTACGTGTGGTATCGGGTTTGGAAAAATACATCTCCATTTCTGTGGATGTTGTAAGAGGCGACTATGGAAATATACATACATACATACATATTCTCACGCCTGTATTCCCATGAGGGGTAGGCAGAGCACGTGAATTAAAAAAAAAAAAAA
>BHDV01019310.1:193717-212895 GCA_005406045.1 Adoxophyes honmai
AAAAAAAAAAAAAAACAGTGCCACGTTTAGCGAAATCCAGGCTAACGTGATATTGCAGTGGGGTGCGCCAAAGTTCACATAAAATTGCAACTTCGATTATTGGAAGTCCGAAAATGTTTGTTATAAAATTTTATATCATAATGATCATTACTTATAACTTGTCTTTGCGCATAACTATCGTAACACCGAATTATTTATGTTAATAATGTCTATTATAATAAACATCTGTAATAATAATGTTAATTTTCATATATTTTTTTTAAGTAACGATTTTAAATAATAAAATTTTATGTCATATTTAATTTTTGACATAACGATTTTAAGTAAAAAAAATATTTTTAAACTTTACTTTACCTGATTTTGTTCATAAACTGTCAGGTATCTTGCATCTACACCTCATTCAACTCCCTATCAAAAAAGAAATACAGACACCATAAAGGCAACAACTAAAGCATCAAGCAGAGTAAAGGGGGGAAGGGGGGCGAAGCCCCCCACTAAGGGGGCCCGGGGGGCGTAGTCCCCCGCTATAAAGAAACTACACACCTATTCGTACAACCACATGGTTAGGTTCGTTAGGTACATTGTGATCCCCCAGAGCGGAAATAAAAGCCCCGCGGCAGCGGGGCTTCGTCGACTCGCCTTTGAACCCCTTGCCAGTGCTCAAAACTAAGTCCTACCAGAAAAGAAGCTAAGGTTAGGTTCGGTATACAGTCAGTTTTACAATATAAGTTTATAATTAATAAGTTTATTATAAAAATCATTATGAGTCATGATGAATAGTTGGAAATGACATTATGTTGTTTAAAAATGTGCCTACAGATAATTATGAGAAATGACGTTGGTAATACAAATTTATATAAAACAAATTTGTAGGCAAAAAAATTATGTCAAATGATTATTATGATCAAAAAACGTTAGTTTAAAAAATAATATGACATGTAATATTATGTGAGCCAATATGGACCCATTGCAGTGACAGGTTGCTAGCCCATCGCCCACAATACACTAACCCTTTCCCAGAGTCGACTCTTACGACACCCACGGGAAGAAAGGGGGAGGTGCTATTCTAACCCGGCACGACACGGGAATATTATGTTAAGGTACATTTTAGGCTGCAGACAGGCGACCTGTCATATTCCACCTGCCAACTCGAAACCTAAAAATACAGGTGTGATGTTTTTAATTAAACTTTATTCACTATAGTGTCAGGTAATCACTAATTAGTAGGGAAATGCCAAATGCTCTTTTAACACGAACCACCTGCTTATATCATGGGATAAACCACACCGCTTGCTGACGTCATATTTTAATGAACCTTTTTTTAATGCAGGTGTAGATCCCAACAGTTATCGACCTGTACACCTGAGGGAAAGATGAA
This sequence comes from Adoxophyes honmai, assembly GCA_005406045.1. Classification (NCBI taxonomy): domain Eukaryota; kingdom Metazoa; phylum Arthropoda; class Insecta; order Lepidoptera; family Tortricidae; genus Adoxophyes; species Adoxophyes honmai. The sequence goes on from BHDV01019310.1 coordinate 195,096, forward strand.
AAAGAACTCACTGGTCTAATGCTCGTGTTATTAGAGTAGGCAGAGCACACGAAACGTGACATAGACAAGATCACGACTGTTTCATATTTCGAAGCCAATTCAGCATATTTTTACAAGATTTTATTAAGATAATCGCCTAATATATGTACCTCAACCTATTTCTTTAGTCGCCTCTTACGACATCCACGGAAGAAATGGAGAGCAATACCTCTCCAAAACCCGACCCCACATGGAATCAAGAAATCTGGCAAAAAAAGGCTCAAATAGTCACCCGCTGACTTTTTCAACATAAATTCTCGCCACAAAACACGATAAGACAGTTAGACCAATAAAATTCGTAACTTTGACACCCTCTGTTCCTGTCAGGGCCCATAAAAGTAACATCATAATCTCACTTTCCACAACTCGAGAAAAAGTTATTAAAAACTTCAATATCTTATCTGCCGTACCTACTAATAAATTTGAACGTATTACTTTTGAAACTGAATCAAAAGATATTTATCAGAGGAAAAATGCTAGCTTTTGCTCGCGACTTGCTTATTGACCTCAGGCTATCTGTGTACCTAATTCTCACTCTCTCTTGACTAATAAGTAGGTAAATCAAATTTCATTTCTAATCCTTACTAATATTATAAGTCAAAAAGTGAGTTTGTTTGTTTGTTTGTTTGTTCCGCTTTCACGCCGTAACTACTGAACCGAGTGCTTTGAAATTTTGCAGACATAAAGATAGAAGTCCGGATTAAATAATAGGGTACTTTTTATCCCGGAAAATATTGATGTTCCCGAGGAAAAACAAAAATATAGTTTGCTTGATAGATCGATATCAATCGATGATAGATAATACTCGTAAGTCTTATAGTAATGAAAATAAAGTTGAAATTCTCATGACACTGAAACTGCGCTCCGCTACGCCGCGCTGCGCTGCTCTTCTGGTGTGAATTGAGCCTAAACGGCTGTCTGAACTAAACAAGTGGCTGTCGCGCTTCAACCACTTTTGTAGCTGCGTCTAGCTTCTCGTGGCGACGTTTGTGGCTGTGGCCAGTGGCCCGAGTGCGACAGTAAGTCGGCAGCTTATCTAATCATGTCACAGCTAATTTCTTAAAACCAGTTCAGTGGTTAATCCATTGTCATCTTCTAATAACTCGAGTTCGATTTAGAATTAGATAAATGACAAAAGTTTGAATGAGGGAAGCTTCTCGAATTACGAAGATGTTGAGTCTAATGATTATTAATTCAGTGGAGCGTAATGAATTCAATTGATATTTATGCTGGGTTCGCGTTGAAATTTAGAATGGGTAAGTAGCAACGCATAAAAAATGCTTTAAATATATCTGTGGTGTCGACTGTCGAGCTTAGAATAACATCTCTCCGTTTCTTCCGTGGATGTCATAAGAGATGATTCAGGTGTTCAGGTGTGACGTAGGTATGTTTGTATTTCCAAAAGCTCAAGTAAACAAAGCTTAACTGAAGATTGAATGTACTGCAACTACTTACCGTATACATTGTCAAACCTATATGTATTTTTTCAATTGAAAAATAGATAGGTATGTAAAATAATAAATAATGTTACTGTGGGAAACATTCTTATAGTGATCTCTCTCCAGACAGATGTGCGCCGAGGAACCGAAGTCCACATAAAGAAAGTTGGAGGTTGTATTGCATCATCGAAACTTCGTTAGCGCGATGTAGGATCGTTTAGTTCGGCTATTCGACGAAAGTGGCGCTGGGACACTACATTACTTAAGGGGCTAGTACACATTGGCCCATGCTGGCCCAATGCATGCCAACTCCAATGTGTACAGGGGATGTTGGCGTGTGTTGGCGTGTGTTGGCCGGACCGTGATTGGCCCGATTGCGAAGCCTGGCCCAACACCGGCGAATGTGTACTAGCCGCTTTAAGATCTCGAAATTCGTTGAACATAACTGCCTGAGTGAATACAGCTGTATTCACGTGAATTGAAATCTGTCACCATGACGATAGTTAAAACATGCAGAATATTTGAAATAACTTGAAATATTCCCGATATTTATTTAACATTAAAACAAAGAAAGGTCGTGCGTCTGACTCTTCTCGATGTCAAATTATAAAACCTTTTAGGCTGGCTAGCGCTTACCTGGATTTGACACCAACTTTTCACTCCAATATCTGCTTTTTAAACCATAAAAATTCTGAAATAGACGTTTATATTACGTTTAGAGTTCAAAGGAACTGTAAAATTGGTTATGAAATGAGGCTCAACTCGGCCCACCACTCGCACTCCTGACCAGGGCCGCTGTAACGCAGCCGAAACGTCGTGGTAGTTAAAACTGTATCACAGAACTACGTGATTACCTAAGTATCGCGCCTTTTTAAAATTTACGTGATTAAGTCCTGCGGAATGGTAAATTCATTTTCCAAAAAATATGTTTTAAATTTCAATTGAAATAAAATTGAAAACACGCATAGCCTACCTGTCATTTTCTAACGCCTCTAGTTAGACAGTGACAGATATAGTCGATCCCGCACAAATTGACACCTTAACATCTGATAAAATCGTTAAACAATCCGTTTACCTATTAAACTCTGTATACAATCCCAATATGAAACATCTAATGCAATATCAGCAAAGTTAGTATTAAACTCCAATGAACTTTTAACATTGAGGTAGGTAACAGTCATTGTACGCGTTACACCCGACGGTCCACGCCAGCGGCTCCTGAAGGCGTCAGTTTACCCACAAACAGGGAGTCTCGGGCACTTGGGTGGTTGGGTAACACGTTTAAGGGGATTTGAAAGAGGGTTGATATCTTAAAGTTGCGCAGTTTTGTTCTATGATAGATGTAATTTTGAGGCAGGCTGGCGTTTTAAATTATTGAAGGGGATGGTTTATTTTACATGAAATGTTATAACGAGGACAGATTATTTTCAGGGTTATTTGTACAACATCAACAACACTCACGACTAGCTAACATTATGATATTTATGATTTATGAACATTTATTTTGTCACATCAACTCAATACTTTTTTTTCAAGCTTTTATTGCACTAAGTCTATGTTTCAGGATCTATATCTTGGACCCCTAACGTTTTATGTCATAACTAGCTTTCCGCCCGCGGCTTCGCCCGCGTGGAATTCGGTTATATTGCGGTATAAAGCGAACATTCCCTCGGGTACATCATTTTTTTCCGGGATAAAAAGTACCCTGTTATTTAATCCGGACTTCTATCTTTATGTCTGCAAAATTTCAAAGCAATGGGTTCAGTAGTTACGGCGTGAAAGCGGAACAAACAAACAAACGTAAGTACCTAAGGATTATCATTTGTCCTAACACTCATACGTCATTTCTTTACTTTTCCTAAACATTTAATGTCAGGAACGATTGTTTTGACGCTCCGCTATGTATGGACATAAAACAAAGTAACCTAACAGCCCCAATTTGAATCAAACAAAACCATTCATTTCACGTAGCCACTTTTATCACAATTCCTTATTCGCTCTTACTTCTCCCTTGGAAAAAAAGACGCATACTTAATTCTAAACCCGACAGCGATAATGCTAAAATAATAGCGAAAATTATCTAAAACCTCATTCTAAAAAGTTATGTAATGGCAACAAAAGTAGATAAGATTCTGCATTCTGCAGTAACGTTTCGATCGCATTATTACCCCCTCCTCACACCCCCGTTTTACACCTGGCGACGTCACAGTAGCAAATGTATACACAGTAGAGCCATGAGTTACAATTTTTTATTCATTCACTAGCAAAGAGATATCTATTCAGTGATATTTGTGGAATTTTATGCAACTGCTTAGTCGCGAACCGGGATTGTTGAGCCACTTGCCACTGTTCGCGATTTAGACGTGTAATCAATGACAGATGAGACCGACTAGATGTTAGCTATTGGATTAGTATTACACGTCCAAGTTACAAACAGGTAAAGTGGCTCAACAATCCCGATTCGCAATGGTACCTACACACACATGTCATCATATCGTTTTGTATTTCATTTCATAAAGTCTAAATACATAGATTCTGCATGTGGCGTGGGGTTTAGAATAACACCACTCCGTTTCTTCCGTGGATGTCGTAAGAGGCGACTCTGAGGAAATAGGTTAAAGCATATTTCAGTCGACAGGCTAGCCACCAGTCACTAATATACCTGCCAACCCAAAATCTAAAAAAAATCGCAAAAAGTGGCTACCTAACGTGAAATAGGTTTTATCTATATCAAGCTTCGTGTGCTCTGCCTACCCCATTTACACACTGGCTTCTGTATACACCAGTTACAGTCTGCTAGAAAGCTACTTCTTAAACTTTCTCATCACCCAATCGTATATCACGCGACCGTTAAACCAACATAGTATTAAACCAACATAGTACAGACGCTAAAAATCATGTTTACGGCCTCGTAACGAAGTACTGTTAAATCTTACAACTCTAGACCTAACTTAACTGCCACCCAGGAAATACCTGGTCCACTAAACGCAGTTAAACTTCAACAACATTGTACAGTCAAGAATCCGATAACTGTGACACTTTGTCCCTTTTTAGGCTCTGCGCAATACGACAGACTATCCACGACGGACTTTCTTCTAGTCTATGAAAATAGAACCTGTGGAATTATTTGCAGTAACACACGACGCGCAAAAAGTCCGGCGCACAATGCATACAATCCACGCAGACTTTTTGTGCGCTGCAGACTCGATCGCAAAAAGTCTGTCGTCTGCGCTGCCCCTTACAAGAAATGTCGCTGTGACTCATACTATCTACTAATCAAAGCTATATGAAACTCATTATGAAAAGGTTCAAAGTGGCACAGGTATCAATTTCCTTGACTGTACACAAGTTCTGTTTTAATTTGGAAAGTTTTCATCGATGTGGTGTCGGATTAAGAATATTTTAGGCGACAGGCTAGCAACCTTTAGATTTTGAACCTGTCACTATTATACCTGCCAACTCAAAACTAAAAAAAAAAAAATATGCTGAAAGTGGCCATGAAGCGTGAAATAGTTATGGTTTTGTCTATGTAGAGTTTCGAGTGCTCTGCCTATTTGGGATTACAGGCGTCACGTATGTATGTATGTGTGTATGTGTTTCATTTTTCTTCGGCTGGCAACATTGTCTCAGGTGAATCTACGACGTGTAGAAAAAAGATAAGGATAATTAATATGTTTTTCCATGTTATGACATGTACCTAGCCTAGGGTTACCACTTTTTTCAAGTTACTTGTACTATGGTTATAATATCATTTTTTTTATTTTTATTTTTATTAGCCTATCATTGTATCCCACTGCTGGGCAAAGGCCTCTCCTTTTGACTTCCACAGCTCTCGGTTTTGCGTGATGTCAGGCCAGTCCGCCGCGTACGAGTCCAACTCGTCCCGCCATCTTCTTCTCGGCCTGCCTCGACGTCGCTGGCCGTTTTCCGGAACCCACCAAGTGGCTGTGTGCGCCCACCTCTGTGGGTGCATGCGGCAAACGTGTCCCGCCCAGTCCCATTTTAGCCTGGCAGTCTTTTTCCCAACGTCAGCAATGCGTGTCCTTGAGCGCAGCGTGGTGTTCCGGATTTTGTCTATCCTTTTTACACCCAGTATGCTGCGCTCCATTGCTCTCAAGAAAAAAAGGTATATGGTTTCAAAATAAAGTTCAATTTTTTAGATACATACATACATATAATCTCGCCTGTATTCCCAAATGGAGTTGGAAGAGCACATAAAACGCTACATGGACAAAACCATGACAATTCCACGTTTCGTGGCCACTTCTAAGCTATTTTTTTAGGTTTTAAGTTGACAGGTATATCTAATAGTGACAGGTTACTAGCCTGTCGCCTAAAATATACATTAACTTATTTCATATTTTGCACTTTGGATCAAATTCATGATTAATCGATAAATTTCCTTTCTTAAAAAAAATTTAACGACTAAACTTTAAAAAATTACAAAAAAGTAATTCATGTGAAATAAAGTATGTTCCTGAATTTCATTTCATGAAATATATGTACAATACAATTGCCTGAAATAACGAACATAAGTACTTTATTATTAAAATAAAGTACGGGTAGCAACCCTAGTGACATGGCATGTTACTACGACAAAATGGACAAGTAGCGTTAATTTTTTATCACGCGATGTAGGGATCGCGACATAATTTCGGGTGCTAGCAAAAATTTGTCGTTCGTTGTACACTTAGGCTCAATTCACACCAGAAGAGCAGCGCAGCGCGGCGTAGCGCAGTGACCCGCTCCGTGGAGAATGCGCGAGGATTCCTGCGACTGCTCGAGAAGCCGCTGGAATGCGTAGGAAGTCGCTGGAATTTACATGATTATTGACATATTGACATATGTATTGACAGCGGCCGTCACGACTACTCGAGCATCCTCGGGCATTCCCGCGACAGCTCGCGCAGTCGCACGGCTTTGTTTATGGAATGCGCTGGAATTCCCGCGGATCCGCGGGCATCCGCGCGCATCGTTAGAGTTTCTCATAAGTCTTATTGTAATGAAAATAAAGTTGAAATTCTCATGACACTGAAACTGCGCTCCGCTACGCCGCGCCGCGCTGCTCTTCTGGTGTGAATTGAGCCTTAGTTACCGGCATACCGGCATAATAAGTAAGAAACATTTTTGTAGAGTGGGTAAAGTTTAAACTGTATTCCCAAATCGGGTAGGCAGAATGCAATGTCACGAAGCCAAAACATGACCATTTCACATTTCGTAGACACTATCAGCATACCTACTTTAGGTTCACACATAGATGGATATAAGGAATAGTAATGACAGGTGGCTAGTCGGTCGCCTAAAACATGCCTACCTATTTCCTTAGTTGTCTCCGTTCTTTTGTTCTTCTAAATCCGGACACCACACAGTGATTAAAACACCGTTTTATTGATAAAAACGTTGATAAAGACACGCTAACGATTTTAACGTCAAAAAAATATTCCGTCGAACGAGTACGTTCACAATTTTATTTTAACGAACGAAAATAAAAGAAAGATAAACGTTTTAAACAAAAATACGCTTCAAATGGCCGTCCATTTCTCCATGTTTGCCCGCGGGAAAAAATCAAATGCAATTTAATTTCAGTTGAAATATTTTCATGTTGAAATACGAATTACGCAGTAAAATTATTTCTACAAATCATGTTTTCGTAGATTCTACGTTTACTACAGTACTTTTGCCCAGGCTTCGTCTACTCACAACGCCATCTATTAACTGTAGACGAAGTTAGCAATAGCCTCATCTTAAGAATCGCACAGAGTTGGTAATAAGTAGTACTATGTATAGAAGGTCCACTCCCGAACATGACTGTTTAGGCGTAAAAATATTGCTGTCTCTTTCTACCATTACCAGAACGTCTAGTTTAGGTATTCAAAACGATCAAGAATTCGATAACGATTTCGCGTAATTGTATGGAGACGTGTCGACCGCGGCAGTTGAGCAAACATTCTGCTAGCAGCGCTGTCTCTGTTTCATTCCTGATCGTTTTGAATACACTAGACGTTCTGCTTGCTGTAGGCTTTCACGAGGTGGATCTCCCTAGCTAGGCTAACCTAGGCATTGCTTTTTTCAGACCGCTTTTGTCGGCAACAATTAACCGATGTGTAGCTTTTAGCTATATAAAAATAAGTAAATACTCCCCCATAAATCCTTGCAAATTTCCAGTTGTAAATCTGGCAACGACACGCGGTGTTAGTCGATTTTTTATTTCGACGCTCGCGTTCGGTTCGACAACAAAAAGGAATACGAAAACGTCATGCGCAGACTTTTGTACAATGCCTGTGACGCTATTGATCGTTTGGTTTCATTATTAAGAGGAAATATGCCGGTCGAAGGAATTGAAAAATAGGTATTTGCTAAATCTATTGCTGTCGCGCCGTGACCTGCCCAGACGACGTCGAGTGTGATAAGAACAACTACAGCTCGGACCGAAAATACCTATGAAAATTATTCAAAAACAACGTTTCGTAGTCCCCTGATTTCTTCTCCAAAACTTAACCGATTAAATATGTTTTTTCATTAAATGTTTAAGAAATGTCATAACTGTGTTTCTATGTTCTTATATTTTGATATAATTGTGTTAAAATTGATTTCTAGAGGTTTGAACACAACGGAAAAAACTTGCCAATTTTTCATGTTTTTGAAGGTTAATATCTCCTTTAATAATTCAATAAAGAAAAAAAGGAAAACATAGGAACATGCTAATATATCATTAGATTGTTGATGTAAAAAATCATTGTTCTACGTGTAATATCCAGCGAGGAACCAGGGGACTACGTTTCCATACAAAATGTGACCGCTCCATTTCCTCTTAAGGCGATATTTCGATCGCAACCGCTTGCAGTAAGGTAAAGTCACCGATGATGGACACAGAACCAGTATTGGACAATGACTCTTATTTACTACCCACTAAGGAAAAGTCATTTGTTTTACCACAATCAATTCACAACTCTATGGTCTTTAAATTATGAATGAAGTGTCCATCACTGAACGCTTAGCACGGCAACACGCTCTAGTCGCGTCGCGCGTGAGATAGTCTAGCTGTCACTTTCTGACGTCTCTAGTTAGACATTGACAGGTATAGCCTGTCGCGCATATCTCTACTCGCGCCCTGTCGTGCTACAAGTACTGGTGCTTGTCAACTTAAGAGGAAATGGTGCGGTCATATTTTGTATGGAAACGTAGTCCCCTGATTCCTCGCTGGATATTACCCCTAGAACAATGATTTTTTACATCAACAATCTAATGATATATTAGCATGTTCCTATGTTTTCCTTTTTGATGGAATTTGAAATGGCGCGCAGACAGTTTCCATTCAGAATTTTTATTGCTCCGCAGACTCGATCGCACTAAAGTCTGTCGTCTGCGCAGCGCCTAAACCGTCCATAACTGGTGCCGTTACCTTAGCATAGGTTGACGATGTGTCGTTGCGTCGTGAAACAGAGCGTCTAGTTTATAGAAGTCGGGCAAGATACGCGTCTGCGTATACGCGAAGAATTGTATGTACCTAAGCTGAGACAGCGCCTCCAAACGGTACGTTTGCACAACTGCCGCGGTCTACACAGTTTCCATACGATTCTTCGCGTTAATACGCAAAAGGAATCGACGCTTTCCTTGACCAACTTCATTAGGTTGACGATAACAGCAAAATGTCATCCATACACCACTCAATCAATATTAATTGTGGTGTCGAGTTTAAAATAACACCTCTCCATTTCTTACATGGATATTTAAGAGACGCCTAAAGAATTAGGTCAAGGTATACTTTAGGCGACAGGCTATCGACCTGTCACTGTTATACCTGCCAACTCAAAACCTAAAAGAATATGCTAGAATTGGCCTCGTAACGTGGCCTCGTGGTTTTCTCTACGTAGCGTTTCGTGTGCTCTGCCTACCCCATTTGGGAATACAAGCGTGATATCTACCACAGGGTTTCCTAATGTAGAACAGATCTTTTTGCTAGCATCTGAGTATGTAGTGAGCACATAATTATGATCTTGATGAGCGAACGTCTGTAGCGATTCTACGGCGTTTTATAAATAAGACAGCAATCATTACCGCACAGTTCTCCGACAAAATACAGAACTCAAATTAGAAAAGAAACTGCCGGTCTTCTCCCATTTCTTTTGCAATTTTCTAGCGGTGTTTGCTGCCCCAGCCGGGCTTGGCTGTTTGCCAGCTGTCCCGGCAATCCCAGGCCTGAAATATACGGCATCTTAAGGAAATAACACGTTCTAGGTAATTTACAGTGCAATTTACACTCTTGGGATGTGATTAAAAAAGTTACAAGGCCTATATCAAATCGTTTAAAATACTAAAGGATGTTTACAGTGCCTGTGGTAACTTAGGCTCAATTCACACCAGAAGAGCGGCGAAGGGCGGCGAAGCGCAGCGACCCGCTCGGAAGAGCAGGCGCGAGGATTCCCGCGACTGCTCGAGAAGTCGCTGGAATGCGCAGGAAGTCGCTGGAATGCGCGGGAACTCTAAGATCTCTGGGCGGGATACTGCCAGCGGCCGCTCGCTACTGCTCGGGCATCCTCGGGCATTCCCGCGACTATTTGCGCTGTCACACGGTTTCGTTTATGGAATTCGCTGGAATTCCCGCGGATCCGCGGCCATCCGCGCGCCTCGTTGGAGTTTCTCATGCGATAATAAGTCTTATTGTAATGAAAATAAAGTTAAAATTCTTATGACACTGAAACTGCGCTCCGCTTCGCCGCCATTCGCCGCTCTTCTGGTGTGAATTGAGCCTTAGGGCTTGGTTGAAAAGTGAACTAGCAGAAAATCTTATCAATTTCACTATTTAGGGCGCTCGCTCACGGTGACTTTCATGCGAGTAACGCGTTTCAGTCGCATTTGCCCCGTGTGGTGCCGGGTTAGAATAGCACCTCCCCCTTTCTTCCCGTGGGTGTCGTAAGAGTCGACTCTGGGAAAGGGTTAGGGTATTGTGGGCGATGGACTAGCAACCTGTCACTGCAATATCACGTTTAACCATCTGGTTACCCTGAAATTGCTAAACGTGGCACTGGATTTTTGAATTCATGTGCTCTGCCTACCGCTCTTTGGAATACAGGCGTGAGAATATGTATGTGAATATGTTGCAAAACCCTACAGTACAATGACAACGCACTATCAACGCTCTACTGTATCGCGATTGGATCGATGCAAACGCGCGACCGTGTAGTTTTTAGGGTTCCGTACCTCAAAAGGAAAAAACGGAACCCTTATAGGATCACTTTGTTGTCCGTCTGTCCGTCCGTCCGTCTGTCAAGACCCTTTTTCTCAGGAACGCGTGGAGGTATGAAGCTGAAATTTATATCAATTACTCAGGTCTACTGTCCCTTGAAGCTGTGAAAAAATCAAACTTCTAAGCCAACGCAATCAAAAGATACAGCCGTTTATGCCGCAAATTTTCGACACTTGCAAGGGAATCAAAACCTACAGGGTGCTTCCCGTGAACTCAGAATCTTGAAATTTGGTACGAAGCAACGTCTTATAGCATAGATAAAGGAAAAATTACGAAAACCATAAATTTTTAGTTACATCACATAATATTATTTTTTTTAATAATTTTAAACTTACTACCCATTTCCTCATAAACGCGTAGAGGTATTAAATTCAAATTCATATCAAATACTCAGGTCTATATAATACCTTTAAGCTGTAACAAAATCAAACTTCTATGTCAACGCAATCAAAATAAACAGCAATTTAAGCTGCATATTTTGAAACTCGCAAGTACTCTCGCAAGGGAATCAAAACCTAAAGGGTACTTCCAGTCGACCTAGAATCTTGTAATTTGGCATGAAGCAACGTTTTATAGCACACATAAAGAAAAAATTCCGAAAACCTTAAATTTTTAGTTACATTACAAAATATATATTTTTTAATAAATATAAACTTATTACTTTTTCCTCATGAACGCGTAGAGCTATCTATAATAAAAATACCATAGTTATGACTCGATTGTCGTAATGAACGAACTTTGTAAACCTTGCAGGTTTGTACGGAACCCTCGGTGCGCGAGTCCGACTCGCACTTGGCCGGTTTTTTTTTTTGTTACATATATGATGTCCACAAAGCCTAGTAATCTGTCTTTATTAAATGAGTGCACTTCAATTTTGCATTATATTATTTGGTATATTATTAATATTATTATCGACTGTCCGAAACAAAAGCCATCAAAGTAGCATCATATTAATTGGGTGAGGTTGGCCGAATGAGTTGGTAGATTAAGTTAAAACTGCGACCCTCACAGAACCAAAACGGACCCAAAATTAATTTAAGGAAAATCACAAAGCATATTTCTGTCATGATTCATGATAGTTTTAGGCACGATTAATTTATGATAATTTCAATTAGGCGCAGATATGATTCGAATCCTGAAAAATATGTTTGCCTATTCGAGATTCGGTATTCGCATTTTATGTGTAAAGATGTTTCGATGAAACATCGATCGTTAGGAGTATTAAGGACGTCTGCTTATATGGCATTAGTTTACGTCTACATAAAAATGACTATACTTACACAGGTTATGCGAAATGGTATAATGACGAAGATTATGCATAAAATAGCTGACCCCTTTAGTACATACTTAGTAGGTATGTATTACTTATTCCGTGCTAGTAGTCGCGCTTAAATAATTCAAGTACTTAAATCACAATCGCTTAGTGCTTCACCTTTAAATTATGTATCGAAGTGCTGATACCCTGTTACCCATTGTCAGCATTATTAATGTGTTGCTGGAAATTCTAACAATGCCGCCCCGTAAAGGGCCTTATTAATAATCGAATATTTTTCATCCATTTCAGCGTTTTCAGTACAGAGTATGGGCTTAATAAATGTTTCAAAAGCCGAGATAAATTTTTCTTCGTAATTGACACTTTTGAATATAGCAAGGAGTGTTTTCCGTGGACGTCGTAAGATGCGACTAAGGAAAAGAGATAGGTTGAGGTTTTATGCTTATGAATTATGAAAAACATGACTTCAAACTTTATGCAACCTGATATGGACCCAGACAGATGCTAGCTAGCCGCATCGACTCGTTGAGGATAGAACCTATAGAGTACTAATGTCATCTTGGTTGTTCGGAAATTATTCCGCAAAACAATTTAAGTGATCGCTGTGCTCTTATTGGCCGGTCCAAGATCGCGCGTAACGCTAGTGCCTTTTTCTCTAAAGTTATTGGCTCTGTACAGTTTCTGTGACAGTGACGGTGACGTTGAGTATGTTGAAATCAACAAACTATTTGCGGAGCGGGGTTGCGAACATTGTTTCTCTATAGGTTCTATCCTCTATGCATCGACTATATCTTGATCCTTAATCGCCTCTTACGACATCCACGGAAGGATGAAAGACATATTATTCTAGACCCGGACTCCTCACCCCTTGACCTCACAAATTCATAGCGATTGTGATTCCACGCGCTAGGATGTAGGTAAATAGCCGCGATCACAGATAAATCGTAGTGTAAGAACTGTAAGGTAGATTAGGTACTATCACGGCTTGGCCTCAACAAAAACACAACAGGGGCTGTTCCGGGGACAGCAAAACAATATTTCGTTCATAATTACACGGTGGAAGCCACAGGCTTATCGAAATAGATACCGCGAGTTCCTGCATTTGTATGAAGACCAAGCGTGCCACTTTTTCTCTACCTACTGTAACGTCACATGAGCGCTTTAGTGATGGGAATTGACAGTCCGAGTGAAACCGATTCAAATGTGACGCTGCTTTATTCAAGTTGTTCTGTCTCTAGGCTGTTAAACCTAATAAGCGGTACAAAACTAAATGAAATCGCGGCAAAGGATTGCTCTCCCTTTTGGCTGCCTTTTGGCACGCGAAGTACATACACTTGAGTCATCTATTTCGATATAAGTCTGCGGTGGAAGCCCTATCGAGTATTTACACGAAGCAGTCGAAAGGGCCACAATTAAAATAATACGCCCCCGTTGTTTGCCCAAAATATAACTGTCTATTCAAATCTCGGGGCAAATATTTCTTTATTCAGGCCCCGTAGAAATTAGCGTTGTATTGTCGCAAAAAGAATTTGAAGATAATTTCAAACGCCGCGCTTACGACGATGTTTCGCTGGGGACCCGTTATAAGAATTGCGGAATGACCTTAGAATTAATGTTTACCGGAGCGAGAGCTGGTATTAAAGTACAACTGGGCGATGTTTTTGGGGTTCTCTAGCCAGAATGGTGAAAAGAACCGAGTTTACGTAAGACAGAACATAAGAATCGGACATGTTTGTTAAGCTTTGCAATATCTATACTAATATTATAAAGCGGAAGAGTTTGTTTGTTTATTTGAACACGCTAATCTCTGGAAGTACTGGTTCGAACTGAAAAAATGTTTCATGTGTTGGATAGACCATTTATCGAGGAAGGCTTTAGGCTATTTAACATCACGCTGGGATCAATAGGAGCAAATAAACAATAAAAACGCGGACGAAGTCGTGGGCATAGATTGTTTTTTATAATCATGTATTTGAACTTGGACATGGTATAAAGGTAGGTACTAAAACAATTTTATAAAATATACGGATATTATTAAAACCTAACCTAGGCTGACATTGGTAGCGGGGCAAGACCTAAGCTACCAAGCTACCGAGGGTTAGGGCTACAGACTGAAGAACTTCCTAACCATGAGAGCCGTATCAAGGAGCACCGCCTCTTGCACCAGAACCTTGAGCCAACCGCCTAGCGAGAGTCTTCAGAGATGTTGCTGGAGACTCTTCGCTATGAGAACATTAGCTGAGACGACTATTGGTAGGTACATTGATCGTCGAATCCACATCCCACATGGTGGTCACCTTGTGAACCAAGTCAAGGAACTTACTAAGTTTGTCCTTCTCGTACAATTAATACAGGTACTCATACTTAAAAAAAGTAACAGCTCTCTTTTACAAGAGGTTAAAAACGACAATGTTTGATGTTCCGCCAGAGTGGGTGCTCCGCTGTACCATGAGACTTACTCGACTGGTTATAACATACTCAATCATTTTCATTGTAAATAACTAGCTTTCTCCCCGTACTCCGTCTGCGAAGAATACGTTTATCGTTATTCCGTGATAATTATGGACTTTCTGAGGGCATAACTTACATAGGTACATACAGTCAAGGAAATTGATAGGTGCCGCTATGAACCTTCTGGTAATGATAGTAATGGTATGTCACAGAGGCATTTCTTGTAAAAAGGTATATGGCCGGCCACATACATTTCCGAACGGAAAGCTTGCGAATGTGTGTCGGTCCATAGATTTTGTATGGATTGACTGCGTTCGATTTTCCGATTCGGGATTCCGAACGGAAAAATTCCGAATGTATGTGGCCGGCCTAAAGTGGCACATTATCAAATTATTTAACTGTACATAAAATGTCACGTCTGTATTCCCAAAAGGGGTAGGCAGAGCATGCGGATCGTGATACACAAAACTATGACTATTTCACGTCTCATACTAAGTACTTTCAGCACAATGTTTGGTTTATAGACGAAAGATGTATGAAATCAACGGGTTACAAGCTTCATACCTATTTACTTGATCACCCTAAGACGTTCACGGGTGGAACAGAGAGGTTTTACTCTAAAACTGACATTATAAGGGTTAATAACTTAACTGTAAAACAAAAGGTATTAGGTACCACTAGGCAACACTGTTGACATTACCATTATAATTTTTTGTATATGAGATTAAAACGAAGCGTCACATCTTTTAATATACCTTTCTCTACATTAAATGTAGAAAACAATGCAAAATTTTGTAGCTGTAAATGTACCTCAGTGAGTCACACCAGTGTGTACCAGGGAGTCTGTCACTCTCTGTATAATCGCGAACTTACTCCTAAAGGGGTCCCTGCCAGTTACCTTGCGGCACTGCGGTTTGATTTACTCCAAATCGACTGGCAAACGGGCAAAAAGATCCTAAAAGATTCCGGTTTTTTCGAGGCACGGAATTGTGTCGACTGATATCTGAAGGAATTGGGTTATTGCGTTTTCCTTCACCCACATTTTTTGCTCATTAATTCCGTTACGTAGACGGAGACAGCCAGGTTAGAGTTAGCGGTTAGCCTGGCACGCACCTTGCAAGTTCAGTAACAAAAATATGTACTTCGGAGTTTAAACTTTCTACTAGTGCGTTGAACCCATAAACTTACTCTGCCTAAAGCCATTCTGGAAATTTACGAAACAAGGCCGAATCAATGTAAACGTCCCTGTGCTCGACACTGACCTAATAGTCTTGGCACTTGCAACCTTATGTCATAGTAAGACAGGTGACAGATTGGTGTCATCTACTGGTCGTTGAGGCGTCCAGCATTGGTAGTTTTACCTTATAGATTGAAAAACAAAAGTAACAAATCGGGCATAAAAATATGAAACATATACATACATACAACCACGCCAGTGGCCCCAAATGGGGTAGGCAGAGCACACGAAATGTCGTAGAAAAATCCATGACTAAGCATAAGCTTCGCAGCCGGCTCTATCATAGTTTTTGGATTAAAAATCGGTGGTAGAGGTATAATACGAGTAGTGACAGGTTACTAGCCTATCGCCTAAAATACACCTTAACCTTTACGACATACACGAAAGAAATGGAGAGGTGTCATTCTAAACAGGGTCAAAGATTGGCTGTAGTAAGCTTCCGCATAGTGAAAAAACGGAACAACGTTACTACTGACGTTTTTTATACCGAGATTAGCTCGACATGTTATGTTATGTTATGTTATGTTATGTTTAAGGAAGCTTCCGCCTTTGAACTTCATTACCTTGCTTGTGTTTTTTTGGATTTCAGGTCTTTTTTAAGAAGATTTACTAAACAAACTTATTCGGGGAATGTGGATGGGTGCATTGGGAGGTGAAGACCTAGACGGACGAACCGTGACCAAATCGCGGACGTTTTAGAAACAGGTCAGGTCAAGAGTACCTACCCGAAAACGACGAGCATGTAGGTACCTACATGAGGAGATTAAATGAATGTGGATGAAGCAAAAGAGGATGTCAGTATCGTATCAAGTGGTACAAAATAGTCTCTGCCTACCCTTGTGGGAAAGAAGCGTGATGTTATGTACCTACATATTTAATAATTTTAAACAAAAAAAAACTGACTTCAAATTTGGGCTATACTGAAAGCATTTGTCTAATAATGAGGGTGACCTTCCATCACCAGCAGGCCTCACTAATTACTGAAATTATAATTTCCAGTCTGCAGGTGCATTCAGTATTGAAAGAATTATCCTTTAACTCCTAAGCATTAAGGAGTTGACCTTCCATCATCAGCTCAGTCATATTTTTTTACTGCCAGACGTAAATACCTGTGTAGCTTTGAAAAATGTACTAAAAACATTACCTGTGCCAATAAAATTTGAGGGTTGCCCTCGATTTCCCTCATATTCCATCACCAGATCAAGATATGCTGGCAATGGGACCACCTGGAAACTATACCCTTTCAAACAAAAAAAAATTTTTCCAAATCGGTCCAGGCGTCTTCGAGTAATCAGCGAACACACATAAAAAAAAATAATGATGATAAAAAAAATAATAATAATAAAAAAAAAATATCCCGACGAATTCAGAACCTCCTCCTTTTTTTGAAGTCGGTTAAAAAGTGCTTACACACTTACTTAACTCAAGTAACGGTGCTATTGCTATGTCACCTAGTTTCAAGTGTTTTAACATATACCTTACTACAGCCAGAATTTAGAAAAAAAAACCCCACTCTCAGGTAGAACTTTTTGACAGAACAGATGAATGAAGGATACATTTTTAAAAACTTTTATTTTTTGTAGGGTTCCGTCAAGAATTTCACTTTCCAAAAGGGTTCCGTTACCAAAAAGAGTTTGAGAACCGCTGCCTTACTACTTATCAACCTAGGCCAATGACATAATCCGACTGATACGAAAATACCGTCTGTTTCCAGTCAAACAAGATGTACTCGCGCGGGATCAGCCGGGATCGCTTACGGCCAGTTACTCACTCGCCTAAGCTGGCTTACGCTGCTTCTGATGGATTCGAGTTCAGGCTCTTTGTGTTTCTGCGTTCCTGGTACTTCGTTTTCTATACTAGATAGGCAGACATGTTTTTAGAAAACCTATATTTTATTGCTGTCGTTTGCCGTGTGGTTGGAGTTTAGAATAACGCCTCTCCATTTCTTCCGTGGATGTCGTAAGAGGTAACTAAGGAAATAGGTTATACAGTGTGTATTTTTGATATTACCTCAAATTTTAACCAGACAGTGGCGTTAGTGATACGATCTGATATTGCAGGAAAAAAACTCTTAACTCCATTTTTTTATTTTCCTTATAAAATAATTCAGCACG
>BHDV01019310.1:215411-240577 GCA_005406045.1 Adoxophyes honmai
CAGTAATTAGCCAAGCCTGCTGCTTCTCAAGTGTTGCATTTCTGCTAATGCTCGTTCATCGTGGGGTTTACTTAACAGTTTAGACATACATACATACATATTCTCACGCCTGTATTCCCAGGAGGGGTAGGCAGAGCACATGAATTCAAAAATCCAGTGCCACGTTTAGCAAATTCAGGGCAACCAAATGGTCAAACGTGATATTGTGGTGACAGGTTGCTAGCCCATCGCCCACAATACACCAACCCTTTCCCAGAGTCGACTCTTACGACACCCACGGGAAGAAAGGGGGAGGTGCTATTTAGAGGGTTCTAAATTAGATAGAGCTATTCCTTCTAAAGCCTTGAATCTGTTGAGAGCTACATATACCTACTTGATCTTTAGTAAATATGCACATAAACAGAAGTTTCCTTTAAGGATTTAGCTAATTTGAAGTCGGTTTTTTTTTGTTTAAAATTATACATCTACGCGAAACCATTGTATGTATTTTCAAGAGGAAACCCTTGTACATCACGCCTGTATTCCCAAAATGAGGTAGGCAGCACTCACGCAGCGATACATAGACAAAACAACAACTTTTTCACGTAAGTATCGTAGATACTTAGCGAAATGTTTAGGTTTTTAGGTATACCTAAGGTTGCTAGACTTTCGCCTAAATCATACCTCTTACGACATCCACGGAAGAAATGGAGAGTTTTATGACATGCAAACTATTATTAAATTCACGGTGGTAGACCGTATATGTTCGGCTAACTCTTACAGTCCTGGTGATAGAGTCATAATAGATAAGTATTTAAGCTACTTTGTTACGTCAGATATTAATACAGAAGAGTGTACCGCTTTTGGTTAAAAATCGCGTGTTTATGTAACTAAGTAACAAATTACCCGAAGGCATTTGTCCCAAATCGGGGTGGAAACATTAGGGTACCCAGGAGGCTAAAGTAAATGCCACTCGATGTATTATCAAGCGTGTCCAATTTACTAACTTTATTTACATCAAAAATCATAAACAATGGAGTTTTACGAACAATGAGGGACTTTTTTGCCAAATCTATGAGTATTTTCTTCATATTGCGAGTAATTCCTTGCTTTGTAGAGCTAAATATGGATTATTTTGAGAGACATCTCTTCACGTCAATAGTTAACAATTAAGTTAATGTGGATGAGTATAAATTTGATCAAATGCAGTGCAACAGCGGGTTATATAGGTACTTACGCAAAAGAAAGAACAGTAGCTTTTCCTAGGGACAATACGAGTATTCATCACTACATACATAAGTACTCATAGTTTAAGAATGATTGAGAAAGCACAAACTTAGGGAGGCGTCCTAAATACATTTGATCTTTCCTTCTTATTGACATAAACCCTTGACTTTTGTTATATTCTCAGAATAGACACATTTTTCTGTGTATTACCCTAGTATAGAAAAATATGTAAGGTATTGTGACCTGCAATATTGAAGTATTGAACTCTCCTTTTAGTCAGGAGTCAATTGCAACCACGTGTTTAGAGTAACCCATAAAAACCGTTCAATTTTCACCCGGCTTACAGAAATGTAACCACGGAGACCGCCTACCTACCCTGACTATACATCTGTTGTTTATAACGCAAACCCGATAAATATGTCAAATAAAACGTACGCACCGATGCGTGAGCTCTGTATAGCGTGGTTTTAACCTGGTAGGAAGTGTGCTTACCTTAAAAATCACTGCAAAATCCTTCCACTTGCGCTTTAGAACCTTTTGTCTTAACTATCACACGCGGGTTTTAAGTAGCCGGCAGAAACACGAGCGTCCGCGGCCAACGCCGCCAAGCGACTGAAGTCATGCCGTATTCGCTTCTGTTTACGACACAGCGCGCAGGCGTACTATCTACCCTCATTCCACAAAGTAACAACCAGCCTCTTACCCCCCAGACAAAGCAAATCGAACCCTACTGAAAGATACTGGGGTTACTTTTGTGGCAAAGCTAACGTTGTTCTTTGTTCACGCGAATTGGCGATGGGAAAATGTACTTTTAATTGGACGGACAAGGGTTTGATGTAGCTGTAATGCACGCATTGCATTGAAGGTCGGTTTAGCCTTTCATTTCAAACAATTAAAAAAATTTAAACGTAGAGAATTCCCATCGCAACTTTGTGAGACTCGGACATATGAATGGTTGCCTCCCTCTTTCGTAGTAGACTTTCGTTGCCTACTTTTAGTTGTCGAGATAACTTTAATTATAGGTACTTACGTACCTTCATGAATAGGTCTGAATTCTGTAATTTTCTTCAGTTTCAGGTAGCTAATCCTGTTATATTGGCAAGCAAATATTTAATCAAAAAATCTGCCACTCAAGCCAAGCCTCCATGATTTAAAATCTTGCAACCTGAACTGCCGGTGACTGTATCGTAGTAAAGTGTGCCTAGCTCGGCTCTAGTAGAGCCTGATAACCTAGGATGGTAAGAAAGTATTTTCGAATAATTAAAGAAAACTATGTTTATAAATTTTTTGTGATCGATTTATTTGTCTCATCATACGTATAGAGGTTGTCCAGCTACTCGTTGGGCCTGCTTCACCGCCGCCATCTATCTTTAGCACCTACTCTATGGCATGTTTAGCCCACCGCAGTGGATGCATTCGGCTGACCAGACTTGCCCAGTTCCACTTTGACCTTTGCCCTTTGGCCTTTGGCCTTTGCACCGAGATCGACAATGCGCGTTATAAAACAGCACCGTCTTCCGGATCCGGTCAATCCTTCCCACTCCAAGCATGCTGCGCTCCATAGCTCTTACCTGAACAAACTTAGTGACTGGCCCCAGACTGCTCTGGATCGGGAGGAATGGAGAACATGGTGGGAGGGCCTTGTCCAGCTATAGAATACCAACTCATCCTTACTAATATTATAAGTCAGAGAGTGAGTTTGTTTGTTTGTTTGTTTGTTCCGCTTTCACACCGTAACTACTGAACCGATTGCTTTGAAATTTTGCAGACATAAAGATAGAAGTCCGGATTAAATAATAGGCTACTTTTTATCCCGGAAAAATTGATGTTTCCGAAGGAAAACAAAAATATACTTTGCTTGATAGATCGATATCGATCGATGATAGATCGATATCAATCGATGACCGATCGATAGATGATAGATCGATGGCGCTGTGTGTCGTTTGAAACGAGAAGTTTTCTTATAGTTGTGCTTTATACCGCAATATAACCGAGTTCCACGCGGGCGAAGCCGCGGGCGGAAAGCTAGTCATGCATAAAAAAGTGTATTAAGTCGCCATCGCTGGCCACCAGTGGCTGTCGGTGGTTCGTTCGCGCCGAGCCACAAGTCGCTCCGTCACGAACTGAATACAATTACTCACCAAATTTAATGTCATAGCACATTACGTAGTTTGGCCCAAAGTGTTTTCAATCTAATATTAATGCCTATTCACGCTTCAATTGCGTCCATCGGGAATTATTAATGGTTAGATTAAGTACCCGGAGTTACCTTTCGACGCCATGACGGATTTTTTATTGTTAGGCAACGTTACTATCGCTTTTTGTTAGGAAAAATTCTGAAACTTAAGTATAATGCATTCAAGGAAACGCAGAGTATCTAATTTAGTTTTGGAATAAGATTTCATTCTTGTTTATTAAATTTGTTTTTAGTCATATGAACTATATTCAATACGTCACGATATCGCGACAGACGCGGCAAAGATATTATTGTGGGAAAGATTCTAATAGAGAGATCTCTCTCCAGGCAGATGTTACGCCTGTGGACCGAATTCCACAGAAAGGAAGTTGGAATGTCGAGTCGAAACTTCGTTAGCGCGATGTAGGATCGTTTAGTTTTGACTATTCGACGTATTGGCGCTGGGGCGCTACATTATGTTTGAGGCTTCAAACTAGCAACCTGTCACAATAATTTTATATTTAAACTAGTTGTTGCTCGCTACTCCGACTGTGTAATGTTGTTTTAGCGCAATACCACAGGACCTATGTACCTACCTACTTGTCCGGGGTTAAAGTAAACTATGTGTTAATCTTGGGTGTAAGCTTGCTGCGTATCAAATTTCATCAAAATTGATCCCGCCGTTTGGGCGTGACGGGGTAATAAACATACACACGCTATAATTTAAAAACTGATACCACTCGGATTGAGAATTCTTGTTGCTTGGACGGACATAAAAGGATTTTCAGTCGGCTATTGCCAATTTCTTGCATGATTAGGCGAGAGATTTTTAGTTTGCAATGTTTTTCTATACTTTTCAGTTGGTAGTTTGGATTTGAATACCATAGGTACTACAACGGGGCGTCATCGATCGCAAAAGTGTATAGAACACAGTACTCAAGTCAGCCACATTCGCTGTGCCCGTGTGGTGCCGGGTTAGAATAGCACCTCCCTGTTTCTACCCATGGGCGTCGTAAGAGGCGACTCTGGAAAAGGGTTAGGTTAGGTTAGGGCAGCCATACTCAAAGTGTGTTCCGCGGAACCCCAGGGTTCCGCGACACCTCTGGAAGGGAAGAATTTAGAAAAAAAAACACCTCTCTCTGGTCAAACGTTTTGACGCAGCGTACGGACGGACGGATGGACTCTTGTTTTTTTGTGGGTTTGTCAAGTATTTCGCTTTCCAAAAGGGTTCCATCAGCAAAAAAGTTTGAGAACCGCTGGGTTAGGGTTAGGTTAGCTAGCAACCTGTCACTGCAATATCACGTTTGACCATCTGGTTACCGTGAAACTGCTAACTATGGCACTGGATTTTTGAATTAACGTGCTCTGCCTATCCCTCTTGGGAATACGGGCGTGAGAATAATATTATGTATGTATGTGTAGGTACTACAACGGGGCGTCATCCATCGCAAAAATGTATAGAACACAGTAGCCAGCCACATTCGGTGAGTGACACCTGCCAACCTGACTAGGTGACGTCGGTCGGCGGACGGTCAGGTGCAGAGGTTCCAAAACTTATTTCACTAGACCCTTTTCAAAGTTCTATCTGGTTTTGAACATGAAACTATCGGTAGACTCACCGAGACTTCAGCTCGAGAGGTTTATCGGGTTTGGTAGACTCTCTGCTGCTACAATCGTACCAATTCCTAAGCACACCTATTTTGACGAACTGCAGCGCGGAGGAATCGAATCGAAGTCGAATCTCCCATGGTATCACTTTGGGAATCACTAGTAAAGTGTAAAAGTTACTTTAAGTATATGACCGAAGTAGTATGGAACACGTGCGGCAATATGTAAACGACTCAGTGTCATAGGCATGTGTACCTACTGGGTTAAAAATATATAATTCTAGTTATAATAGAGACCTTTAGGTACTTAAAAGATGGTAAACAATCTTGACGTGTCTTTTTATTTAAACATACACTTTATAAATCAAAATCTTTACATTTTACAATTTAGGTATGAAAAAATCATTTACTTTCATAATTGAATTGTATATTGTAACGATTTTCATTTTTAGACTGTGTATTTCAATAAAAAGACATGTCAAGATTGTTTACCATATTTCTTAAAATACCTAAAGGTCTCTAGCATAGTCCTTTAGTTAAATTATCGAAAAATATGAGACACGTGTCTCATATTTACGTACGATTGTTGTTTGGTTTATCAATTTAATAATAAAACATCAACAAAGGTAGCCATATCATGAAACTTTCGGAGTGGGGGCTTGTGACATCATGCCATGGTAAAAGTTCTAGCACGCAGTGACGTCACTCGACACTACAAAGCACTGTATCCTCGTCATTTCTAGTTTGTCAAAGAAAAGAAAAAATACGTGTACAATATTTTTTGGTCTTCTATCGGACAGACTAAAGACTAAAAAGTAGTTTTTTTTTAGTCAAAGAACTAGCTGCCCAATTGCCGCTTAACGACAAAACGAAACGTATCCAAACTAGTTCAACCGTTGAAAAGCTACGGTGTCACAGACAGTTGTGGTTACATTATAACACCCCTCTTTTCACGCGGGGGGTTAAAAATGGTGTCAGCCAAAACATAATTGGTAGTGACCTGAAAGGCTGCAAACATTGTAAGCATGATTCATTAATTAAAAACGACCGCTGTACAGATAGTAACACAAACAGAAAAAAATTAGGTGCATTTTTCTGTCAAGGCTAAAAATTATTGTACCTAATCTAACAAATTCCGGACATTTTCAGATAATTTTACATTAAATTACCGTGAGACTCACTCATGTTGAAAATTATCAGATAACTCACGTTTAATAAATCGAGTTTAGCTCGACATGTTTCGGGCTAATTCGTAGCCCTTCGTAGTGTGGAGGTGCCTTTACAAAGTGATGTGTTTAGTGTTGTGTGCTACCATATTTTTGACAATAATAAAAATGACGATAATAACGAGGGTAGTCGTGTGCCAGTGTTAGTTTCGTCGAGCACGAGCAGTCGCGCGAAGAGAGCGGAGGCGCGCAGTTCGCGCTTGGCTGCAGCAGCCGCCGCCGCTCCTAGATGAAGGGCTACGAATTAGCCCGAAACATGTCGAGCTGAACTCGATTTATTAAACGTGAGTTATCCGATAATTTTCAACATTTTCAGATAATAGTTTTTTTACGCACATCCCGCCTGTATTCATAAATGGAGTAGGTAGAGCACACGTAAACCATTAATATTTCGCGTTTCGTGGCCACTTCAAATATCTTTTAAGTTTTAATTTGGCCGATGCAATAGAGACAGGTTAGTCACTGTTTACCCCTACCCTTATCCCCCACCTTTAGTCACCTCTTACGACAGCCACGGAAGAAATGGAGACATGTTATTCTAAACCCATAACCACACAGGCTCAAAAATTGGCTGTAAAAGATCCTTTCAGAAATAAGTCCGCCTTTGTACATACTTCATTACTTATTGTTTGTATTTTTCTCCTCTTACAATATCCACGGAAGATTCCGTTTTATTTCTGAGCGAGTCTCACGACAGTTTTAGGTTTGAAACTTATTTGTCAAATAGGTTAGTTTTACTGACTTTTTCTGCTAATGTTACTTACCATGTAGTTGTCATGCTTGCATGCGAACAAAGGACACCCTGCGAAGTCGCGTGATATACACAACAGAAGTACATAGCTACATACATACATAGCATAGTAGTCCGACTGTCTCGGATTATGAACTCAACACGGTAACATATTCCACGTACCTACAGTCAAAACCGAGATATATTGCCACTGTGGGAAAAACTCCAACAGCACAGCCGCCGGCTTAGCACGGCAGGGCGCGAGTAGAGTTGAACACCTGTCACTGTCTAACTAGAGATGTCAGAAAGAGAGGGTATCTTGCGCGTGTTGATACTTGAGTACCGCACACAGAGACACGTCTCACAGACACGATATCTCGGACCAGTTGGGACCAGTCCGAGCGCGGTTGCCGTCCGCTTGAGACGCGCGTCAATGAACGATTCTGCAACATTTTCAAGCGTCACTACTTGAACTGTCAAATTCTAAAATAGTAGATTGTTCAACAAGGGACTAAAACAAGCCATAATGTCACGAGATATTTTGACACCCGAGCATAGCGAGGGTGGCTATAGTTCGAGTGTCATTATGGTTGTTTAGTCTCGCGTTCAACACTCTACTTTTCACTTTGAATGCGAGGAAAAAAAAGGCCTTCTTTCTGTTACATAAAAAATTACAATACTGATTACAACAAAGCTTTCCATGTACAAATATGTTTTGTTTTAATCTAACCTAAGAAAAATTAAAAAAAAAACGCGGTTTTTCTTTTCTTTTACTTTTTTTTTGTAAAGTGACGCTTTGAATGCTTGCATATTTAGTCAACAGATTTTTACTTTAAACTATTTTTAAGCTTATTATTATTAGGTACACTATGCATAACAAAATGTTTTAATAATTATTATAACGAAATAAATTATTATTCGCAATCAATAATCGTGTTTTGCGAAATTAAATCACTTTTAAAAGTTTTTTTGGCAGAGTAACAATTACCGCCATTTTTAAAGACGTAGAAATAGCCTCATTGACATTTTGAGGTTATTTTTACGTCTATAAAAATGGCGATAATCCTACGTTCACAAACACGGTGACTGGCTGTTTAAGAGGTTTCTAAGGCCAATTAAAAAAATATTACTTTAGCCCCTAGAGCTTAAAAAGGAGTTTTAGGCCCGCTATATAGGGACTAAAGAATCACTTTAAGAGCATGAGAAGTGAAAAGTATCTTAAATGAATTGCCTTGCGAGTGTTTTCCACTATACTCCGTTCCGTTTAAGAATAGACTTTTAACGATAGTACATACCCACATACATACATACCTACTCTCGAAAACCATTGCCTTTCTTTCATCAGCAGTCGGGTAAAAAGCAGCTGTAGGTACCTACTGCTTATATTTGAAACGAATTAAGTATGGAATTTTTTGTAAGTGAAACCAAGACAATCATCTATGAGGCTCGCCTCAATAACCGCACCAATAAGTAGCTCAAACACTGAAACTAATAACTAAACTCAAGCAATTCCGCTTGCAGTTAACTTTTTAATCAATGTTACCGTAGATTTTGAATGCAAATGTAAACATCCGAGATCTGGCAATACCGAAGTTCCATCTAACAATCTCTATTGCAATTTAAGTCTTGTGTATATTAGCTTACATTATGGAATTGGTTATGGTTTTGTTCTTCACTCTCATTGAAAACATTTAATTTTCAAATCTAGACTTACCTCCCCTCTTTCCTAAACGCGAAACTTTCGCGTGGGGAGATCTTAGACCTAATCCAGGAGCGAATTCGTCGCGAAATACGCACGTAAATAGCCTGCACAACGCTAGATTCACAACTCGCACTTGATTAGGGCGTATTGCGCGCGAGTTGAGATAATAGGGACGCGGTAAATATTCGGGCGTTTGAACCGCTGTCATTATTCTCAACACTTTTTTTATCAGAGAGTATCTGTGCCTCATAGATAGGTACACACTAGACTATTATGAACACATTTCTCAAAGAATCTGACAAAAAAAGTGTTGAGAATAATGACAACGGTTCAAACGCCCGAATATTTAGCCACGTCCTGTAGACTTAGCACAGAAAGACGTCAATGACGCGCGAGACGACAAGCGCGCGGGATAGTATACCTGTCGCTTTCTGACGTTTTTGGTTAGACAGTGACAGGTATAGTCTATCTCGCGCGCACCTCTACTCGCGCCGTCCTGCTAAGCAGGCTGTTATACCCCGTCAATACGCGAGATACGCACTGAATCGCGACGAATTCGCTTCTTTTGCTCAGTCTCACGGCAGTTTCATGTTCAAAATTACCTTCCCTACCTATATTCTCTTGGCTGAACATATGTAGCGACTTCAAATCGAGGCGTAATGTTCAGTGTTCGTCGGTCATGAGTCGTAAAGATGTTATCCAAGCCAATAGGTGTACTAATGTGCCGTCGATATGAGCCAAGCGCACTCCCAGGGCGTAGCCATTTCACTGGAACACGCATCCGTTCATTTTATACCAGCTCATATAGTAGACTAGCTGTGCCCGCGGCTCCGTCCGCGTGGAATAATGACTTTGGGTAATTTTCCCCGTTTCTCCACATTTTGCAGTGTTTCTTCGCTCCTATTGGTTGCAGTGTGATGTTATAGTTTAAGCCTTCCTCAATAAATGGTCTACCTAAAGCATACGTAAACATTTGCCTTAATAGCCTCTTACCTTACGACATCCACAGAAGAAATGGAGATGTGTTATTCTATCCCGACACCAGTATGAATAACGAGTATGGGTATTATAATGAACCAAAACGAATCTACTCACGCTTTTATTTCGAGATTAGCTCGACATGTTTCGGGCCACTTCGTGACCCATCATCTGGAGGTACGCTGCTGATAGCTGAGTATAGTATTACTGAATATTACAACTACTTAATTTTTCTTCTATTTTCAGTAGTATTTTATAAATATTTTATGTATTAATGTACTTACCTATAGTTTCCGCCATGTTTATTGTATCATATATTCTTGTCCGTCTCAATTATTAAGTTTCCTGTCTCTGAAAGGTCGGCTGTAAGAGATCCCCTTAGAGACACTTCTGTCTACTTCACCATATTATTTGCATTTTTGTGCAATTAACTATTTACGTACAATAGCCTAACCAAGTTAAAAACTTACATTTGGGTCTCAATGTCTTCAACTACGGACCAGATTCTGTTTACTTGGAACTGGTATCGAATGAAAAATATGCCACAGAGACAATATCAAAACTATATCACTCCTTTTTTGTGTCTGACATTAAGGCCGTGTATATTTCAGGCAATTTGATCATATCGATAGTATTGTTGAAGACTACACTAAGTGCCAGCAATTCTAAATTTCACGCCCACTTAAAAAATACCCATTCAAACTAATCGTTCCTAAGTTAATGTATACTTACAACTGTTTCCCACTTTTTTGTAGAGCCCCCAAGGATGACACTTACATGAAATCCTCCGCCGTATGACATTTATGTACTTTCTAGGCGCCCCTTGAAATCTCTCTACGCCGCCTAGACATACTAGACACCTTTACGCCCCTTTTGATATGTTTCTACGTCCAGCTTGACATATATCTACGCCTCCTTGAAATCTCTCTACGCCCCCCTAGACATGTCACTCCCCTGGACGGGAACTCCTGATAGGGTAAAAAGGGGTAAAAAATAAAAGGCAGCATTGCTTTTCCACTTCATACTCACTGTATGTCTTTATTTATTTTTTTGTAATTTTTCTCAATTTATTTTTTAAAACTTTTCTTTGAATCAAATTTATATTAATAATTAAATATATATCTCGAGTGTATTTACAGTCTATGTACAATTATCGTATGTACAGTCACTTAGCTGTTATGTACAACATCATGTGTATACAGGTCAACATCTACCCACACGGTCAGTACATAGATATACAAAACTATCGCTATACATACCTACAATAACTTAAAACTATTATTCGTACAGTAACTTTTAGTTGCACTCATTATGTAATATCATAAGTTAGTTTTTATAATTTTTTGTTGTTTTTTTTTTACATTACAATGGCATCACCTTGTTGTGCGCTGACGCACAAAATGTATGTTTTTGTACAAAGCAAATAAAAATGTACCTATGATGTTTACGTCCACCCAATGCCTCCAGTTGCCGATTCGACCGTTCTGTCTCACTTTAACATACAGCTGTGTCTCGTTCGGTCGAACAGCAATTAACAAGAGGACTTTTTTAAATAACTAGCTATTCCTACGCCACATTCAAGCATGTTTAGAGACGATGAGTCGTTACAATACCCCTCAATCGACTCGAAATCACCTCTATTACAAAGCTGTCGAATCTTTCTTAAAATAAACGGAGGCAACATTAGTGAATCACTAAGTGATACCTAATGCAGCCTGGTCGGTAAATATAACAAAGATCGTCGGTTGAAACAATACGCATTTGTTCCACATAACACCACACCAGTATACTAAAGCCAATCTCCCTAGCACAAAACCTTATCACACATAAACAGTCAGGACATATCGCCACACCGCATTGAGAGTAACGGTGCAAAGGATCATTATGCCACAGATATTCATCTAGTGACAGTGAGCCAATGGTAATCGAGCGAGCTGAGTCTAACCACGGATATGATCTATGGACAATTCACAAGCAAACTAATCACTTATTAATATGTCCCTATATTGGAGTTGCAGTTTGTTAGCTTGATAGTTTTAGGGACGGCTACAATCAAAACACTGGGTTTAATTAACGATACTATTATTCATAAAAGTTAAAACGGAGATTATGTGTGACGAAAAAAGTTACATTGAAAACTTACTCGTTAAAAGAAACATGATCGAAATTTAGTTGTCATTTCAATGTTAAGATATTCCAATACGATACCAATGTTTTATTACGGTTCTAAGACTTTTATGACAAAAATTTTACCCTTCATGATGATCTTGCCCACTCGACCATAGGGCTGTAACTAGGGTTTGTCATGATCTTGCACCGTCACCATTCAAAACTCAAACACTATCGACCTCACAGAAAGACAATATCACACAGCACCTCCGTAAGTACAGGAACAAATGGGATAGCTAAAAGAATCAAACGTTTACGACTTATATCGTGAGGGCAAAGTACCAATAGTATAGATACTGTATAGATACTCGCGCCCCGCGGGCGGTGAGTCGCGTTTTACTACTTCAAGGCTAAAGATTTAGGTCACGAAGTTAGTAAAAAAGAGAAACTTGATTCAGTGTCGGTACCCGTCGATATAACCCACAACATGTTAGTTTTATGTTCCGTACAGTCCGTTTGACAGGAAAGATTCTCTTGAAACTTCGGTCCTTCAATAGGCATTAGATGGTTATCAATGCTTGCTACAATAAACAACCAAGCTTCGGTTTGATTCGTATATTATGCAACACTAACTGTTGCGTGCAATTCGCTTACCAAAATTAACCCAAGATATAACCATTAAGGTCACCCCCTTTTTAAATGAGGGACCATATTACTAAGACCCTATATTTCCAGAACTATGCATGTTCTGGGATAAAAATTGGCCTATGCCCTTTCTCCTAACTCAAGCTATTTCCATACCTCGTCTGAATTGATTTTGTTTAAAAAAAAAAAAATCGCGTACAAATTCTGGTCATATCTTTTAAGGAAATCAGCAATAGATGTGATCTCTCTCCAGATTGTTTTTGCTTGAGGATCGCAGTTCGAAGGAAGAGTTGGGTCTTGGGTATATAGGTCGCAACAGCGATACTAGGATAGTACAAGATGTTATAGGAAAAAATTGTTATAGGTCAAATGGTTCATGGGGTGACTGTCAAATGAGGCAAATGTAGGGCTGTCATTTACTAATGACCATCATTGGGTTTGATACCTGAATCGCTATTTTTCGCCCCATTAGCCATTAGGGCAAAGTCTAGTCTAGGTCACGGGTCATGAACGTAACAAGAATTATGTGATTGATGTAAAAAACTGTATTCCCAAATGGTGTAGGCAGAGCAGACGAAACGTTACATAGACAAATCCATGACTATTTCATTCGTTTTGGAACTAACTACTTTTGGTAATTTCAGGTTTTCGTTGGGATAAAATTGGCCATGCGATTATTAGAGAGAAAAAGGCTTTCAGTGAAACGTTTTAAAATGGTACGATACGCTCTCAAGATAA
Organism: Adoxophyes honmai; assembly: GCA_005406045.1. Taxonomy (NCBI): domain Eukaryota; kingdom Metazoa; phylum Arthropoda; class Insecta; order Lepidoptera; family Tortricidae; genus Adoxophyes; species Adoxophyes honmai. The sequence goes on from BHDV01019310.1 coordinate 228,529, forward strand.
ATTCCAGGGACCGAGTCGACTAGTTTCTGCGAATGCACTTTTTAGACGTTCTGTTCTCTATTTATAGAATTACGACGCTAAGTGCATCTTGCATAGAGGCATATAAATCAGGATACTTTACTTTTATTGCGCGACTCGGGCGCATGGCGCATAAAGGCATAAAACTCCGGTATACGGCCACAGATTACAGTCATTAAGCACTAGATCGCGTAAGGGATTGGCATAAAGCCGTGCGTAGGATTTATTTTATTGCAACGGATGGGGCAAATTATATCCAATACAAGAAAGAAAAATTAAAGTGGGACTATTATTTTTTAATAGAATTTTAAGATCCAAATGAACTATGTGAGGACGAGTTTAGAAAGTTTTATTTAATTCTCCAAACAAATTTTCTACTGGTTTACCTACTTTCATTAAGTGACCACATGTCATCATCTACTTTAAATATTGATGGCATACACCAATTCAATAATAAAATCTAAAAATAATCACAATTAAGTTGACCGTGTAGTGTGAGATTAGGAAATAGATTTAGGTATGCTTTTGACAACCTGCTAAAAGTGGCTGCCTAGCGTGGAATAGCCTGGTCAATATCAGATTTCGTCCCGCAATTTCTAATTTCTTTGGCGCAATTTTTTTCTTCAATATAAGCAATAAATGAAATGACATACCTTGTAAACGACTGAATTTCAGCACAATAACATAATTACATAAGAAATTCAGTCGTTTACAAGGTATGTCATTTCATTTATTGCTTATATTGAAGAAAAAAATTGCGCCAAAGAAATTAGAAATTGCGGGACGAAATCTGATATTGACCCAGGCTTGGTTTTGTCTACTCAACGTTCCGTGTGCCCGTTTAGGAATACAGGCGTAATAGAAAAAATCTCAAGGGTTTAAAAAAGTCATTCCACGGTACGTTTCATTCACCGTCAGTACAGTCGGCCAAGAAATTGGTATACCCCAATAGGATCGATGTTCATTTGAACCTCATGAAACAACAAGGTCGATTTCCCCTTGCCATAATATTATGACAGTGACGGCTCTTCTTCTTGTATCTACGTCAAGTCATGTGTAAGTCATGTGTCATGTCAACATTAGTGACAATTTGATCTCACGGAACCTTAAATGGTAGACCAATTTCTTGGCCGATCGTGGCAATTGTCAAAAACTGCGTAGCGACAGGCAATCAGATCGAGCCGCCTCGCGCTTGGCCCAATTCCTTGTTATCCCCAATTACGATATTACTTTTAACAAGGGTCGCCGCCATTGTTGCGGGCCGGTAAAGGGCGTTTTAGCGATGCCATTAATCATGGGCCGCCTTCCGACGCGAGCTGCTAATCGCGGGAAGGAACTGTAGGTAGGCAATATGAGGTCGTTGACTTGCAGATTCAGGGGGAATTTTATTAAGTGCACTTTTTTTTATTTGGAAGATTAAGGTTTTTAATGCTGCAAATTTTGGAGACAAAAGATGTGTGGCAATAGCTTTTATTTAAAGGTCATTAGCGTCAAAGGTCTTTCAAAAAGTATGTTAAATATCATACGTCTTGGCCTGCCTTTTAAGATGATCAAAATATTAAACTCATAATCGCTACATACATAAAACAAAGTCGCTTCCCACTGTATGTATCTATGTACGCTTAGATATTTAAAACTATGCAACGGATTTCTGTGGTTTTTTTTTTACATAAGTGTAATCCAAGAGCAAAATTTATATGTAGCGTAATTACATAACATAATAGAGAAACAGTGATTATTTTAGAGATCTCTAAAATAATGTCGAAATTCTGTAGTGATTTTAAATAAATAAATAAGCATTGCATCCATGCAAAGTTGGAGCGGGTCCCTAATATAAAATCTATAACTTTGAATTTGTAAAACGAAGCAAAGATATACAAATCAAGCCAAGTGCCTTAGTTAGAGTGAAACCAATTACTATAAGAAACTTTCAAGTAGTCAACTTTGATTGAAAACACTTCAGAATAAAGAGAATCGTAACTATCGAGACTGTACAGAACATTTCAATTAAACTAATAAGTACCTTCTAGTTCTTTTTAAATTGAAACAACTCGAGCAGTCTTAATTCAAACGACTAAATGCATTTTTTGTATTTTTATACCAATTTTTTTTATTTCTAAATATTACAAACTTATGGGAATAGATCCCAAGTGTCAATTCTCATTGGGCAGTGATACTTAGCAGGCTGCGCGTTCCCAAGTTACAGACTAATAAACAATTCGACGTCTGAAGAGCCTTTTAACATCAACAGCTTACGGTTCCCGCTATGATGGAACTGTGTCGAAGGAAACAAACCACCAATACGACTGCGAAAGATTCACGGACTGTGCATCGCTTAGTCACTAGGATCTAATGGTTAAAGAATTTACTAAGATTGACGTAAGACAGGCAAATGGGTGTTCTCGAGTCCTGGGAGTTTAAAATGTACATAATTATAGACATATTTTAGTTCAGGGGTATGTCATTTGGTAAATGTACTTTCTTCCACACTACTCCCCTATCTGGCAATTTACTTAGACAAAGCTGTAGTTGTAAGCCTAAAAAATTAAGAGAAACGCAAACACAACGAGAAAAGACTGCTCTATACAGGGTGGCCCATTTAAAACGGTCAGTATGGGGAAGTCCGAAACTATACGACATACGAAGATCTCTTCTTAAGAACCATGACATCGATTCTAATAAAAAGAAAAACTGCATTCATACATTAAAAAAAAATTGTGTACTCAGTCCGGGAATCAAACCCGGTTGTTTTGAAAAAAAAAAAGAACTCACTATTTTTATTTAAGATATCGATTGTGTGGGTCTTAAGCAGTAAATATGGGTATTTATTTAACATGATTTCTAAAATGAATTGTTTGTTTTTACATGCTTTAATTTATTTTATTAGGGGTTTGAAGTGACCACTGCCTTTCTCAATACGTACTACGTTTGTAAATGTATCACCTCTGAACACGTACTAAAATAAAGTAAAGTGTGTAAAAGCAATGCATTTTATTCATTTTAGAAATCATGTTACATACCCATATTTAATGTTTAAGACAACAATCGATATCTTAAATAAAAATAGTGAGTTTTTTTTTTTTTTTCAAAACAACCAGGTTCGATTCCCGGACTGAGTACACATTTTTTTTTAAATGTATGAATGAATGCAGTTTTTCTTTTTATTAAAATCGATGTCATGGTTCCTAGGAAGAGATCTTCGTATGTCGTATAGTTTCGGATTTCCCCATACTGACCGTTTTAAATGGGCCACCCTGTATAGATCCCTATTTTAACCACGCGTAAAAAGTAAAAAGGTGAGAGTATTGTTCCGATTGTATCCAAATTGATTAAAAGTCGATGGGAACGTCAGACATTGACATGTTTTGTGTATTAATCATAACTATAGTTAAATTAGGCAGCCATTATTGAACAATATTTAGGGTTAGGCAGTAGGCACAAACCAGTAAACATATTCTTTCAGACATATGTTAAAACAAGGTATAATCTTATAATCTTATACACGGAACAACAAAATGCATCTACAATCTCAGGACATAAAGTAGTATTTTTTCTGTGGGACACACCATGCAACTATTCCAACCAAATGACATGTTATTGGACTATTTCTTTATAATTATAACTATAGTCTTGAAGACCTGGGATATTATTCTATGGCTATTTCAGCGTGACATTTAGTATTGAAATGTTCCTAACCGCATGCGTCATTATTTCCATTCACCGAAAGTCTCATAATCTAACCACGGATCTAAGTCGCACACAACAAGTTAAGGCATATTGGACATGTCGTTCATTAGATTAACAAAGAGTTAAACTAGCTTCTACAGAAAAAAAGGAGTTGGGCGTTCGGCAAAGTTCGGTTTCCGATTTCGCCCGATCGAACGACCCATAGAGACTAGTTTTACGTTCTCGAATCAATCACTAGGTTTTATTACGAGTGTTCACGATTCTTCCAACAATGAAGTGTGGGAGATAGGTAATCAAACTCATTTGGGCTGCACAGTGTGATAAAAACCCTCATTTTGTTTCATGCCCATGTTTTTCAAAATTACTATAGTTCTCATCATTACAAACGTTAGACTGAAACTCCCACGTCGATACGACTTCTACTTTTTTTGGAAATTGATGTCAAAGTTTGCTTAAACCCAGGTCACGAAATGTGAAAATATATTTTTTGCTCCGAAACTGTACTTGCTATTAAAGTTTCGATTATAACCCTCAAATGTGCGTATAACGTTCTACTTTTGTGTAAGTACAGTAGAACCCGTTTAAGACGATCACGTTTAATACGATTTCTCGCTTAATACGCCACTTTACGCCAGTCCCTGCAACTTGAGACATATTTTCATACATTTCTTAACGCTTAATACGATTCGTCATCCCGTTTAATACGCCGGAGCCAGAGCCGAGATGCTCGTATTGTCAGTCTCGAGAGATGCTGTTCGAGGCATTTGCCTCCTTCAGCGGGGTCTTCCCGTTCCCAAGTGGGCCCTCAGACCTCGTTGGTCGTCTTCTGTGCTACGTCAGACTTCTGGTCCACCATTCAGTGACGTCGCAACCCGGTTTTAAACGGCGTAATGCCGGCGGTGTTCCAGTGGGCCATCCTGAGTCGGCTAGTCACTCCAGGCTTGCAGTGTGGCTAGCCGTTCCAAGAGAAATGCCACTGGGTTCTGGCCGGCTTGGATCTCCTGAATGAATAGGATCAGCTCCTCTGTCGGCACTCTCTCGCCGTTTGAAGTATCCAAGCTTCGCTCCTTCTTCTCCTTTCCGGGGGCGGGCGGCGCCCGCTTGGCTCGGCCTGGCTGTAGGTGCGGGCTGCCGTCTTGGCTTTTTTGCCTCCGCGCTTACGCCTTCTCTATTGACTAGAACAGCTCCCATCGTTGGCATGACATGAGGAGTATGTATACCAAAATTAAAACATGTAGTATGTTTTTTTTCCTTTCCCGCATAATACGCTTTCTCGCTTAAGACGCGTTTTCGTGCGGGTCCCTGAGAAATCGTCTTAAGCGGGTTCTACTGTATTCACAAGTTTGCCGTTAATAGTTATCGAGATTTTAATATGTTTCTATGTTATCGAAATTATTTTTTATTTTCCGTTTAACGCCGTATTAGCAAAAGATATTTATACATAAGAAAGTTTATACATAGCTTTATGTACGGTATTTTTTTCACGTGCTAATTCCGCGTTATTCACGAGTTACGGAGTATGCAACTTACATCCGGATTTTTTGAGGTAAGGGTTGTCACTTTCGGTCATAATATTTTCATAGTAAAGGCATTAATGTTTATTAGTAAAGTTTTTGAATTTCCCGCCAACACGTCAGTAACATTTCATAGTCTCGCGAAATAGGGTTTCTTATTTTTTTTTGAGAAACTTGTGTTTTTGTGTTTGTGTTTAAATTTCAATAATTCATAATCAATCATGAGAAAAAATAAAGGAACACAATGTTCTATTAGCAAGACTTACATTTAGGTACAAAGTATTAAATAAGGTTTATGAATTTATGATCATTACATAATATTAGATCTTTTTAAGTTGATAACCTTATGCAACGAGGTTACTCGCTAAAGATAAGCTGGGTAGTTTTACATAGTAAAGTAATACATGTCATAACAGTGACATTGATTGTTAATAACTATACTTCATTCACGGAAACAAGTTAATATAGTGCGCGCTCTCTCTCTCTCTCTCTCACGTAATCCCATACAAATTACTAAGACAAAAAGTCTATGACATTAGACAATGCAATAACATTAACATTAGGCTACTAAAATACATAGAAGTGAATTTTAATTTTTAGTTGGATTTAAAAGTAAAAAATTTAGGCTTTTTCTAGTTTACAACTTTATATTCGTCATAATAAGTGGCAAAAATGATGTTAAATAGTCTTCTCATTCAAAGTGATTTTTTTTGCACAACCCAGTGAAAATTCTAATTTTAAAGAACGATGACGATTGCGGTTTCATGTAAATATATAACTTTACCCGGATATTAATATAACAGGCGTCCGGATATATGAAGTGACAACCCTGATGAAAAATTTATTTTGTTAATAACTTGTAAATAACGCGGAATTAGCACGTGAAAAAAATACCGTACATAAAGCTATGTATAAACTTTCTTATGTATAAATATCTTTTGCTAATACGGCGTTAAACGGAAAATAAAAAATAATTTCGATAACATAGAAACATATTAAAATCTCGATAACTATTAACGGCAGACTTGTGAATACTTACACAAAAGTAGAACGTTATACGCACATTTGAGGGTTATAATCGAAACTTTAATAGCAAGTACAGTTTCGGAGCAAAAAATATATTTTCACATTTCGTGACCTGGGTTTAAGCAAACTTTGACATCAATTTCCAAAAAAAGTAGAAGTCGTATCGACGTGGGAGTTTCAGTCTAACGTTTGTAATGATGATAACTATAGTAATTTTGAAAAACATGGGCATGAAACAAAATGAGGGTTTTTATCACACTGTGGGCTGCGGTCTGGAAACTAACTAGACACGTTTGTACTCTCGTTTTTTAGTGTCTTCATCGAGTTTTTTTATAAGAGCGGTAAATGACGGTGATGGATATGCATTGTGGATCCATCTCGGTAACACGAACTTTGCCGAAGTTATCCACATTCGTCACTTTCATAGTCCGATGAGTTCTCTCGGACACTGTAATGACTATTGCTTTGTTTAAGTTCCAGTTAAAACGAATAAGTTGTATTTAGATATTTTGAATAGTACAGTTCCCGAAATCTAACTTTTCATGAATTTAAATATTAGGGGTAACTAAAAGTTGTACTTTACTTATCTGTATCTGTGTTACATCTCTTTCATTTTGCACTAGAAGGACAGAGATGAAGAGTTAATATTTAGCGTACACGACCGTCCGAGATGTCGGAAAAATACGCAATACAGTCACCCCTTCATAAATTTTTAAGTTGTATTCATTCTTATTTTGAACGACTGCAACATCACCTAAATACAACTTTGTACGTCAAGCTTTTCGTCCGAAAATAATCAAGTAAAGCGAAACAGATACGTCGACAAAGTATGAGTTGGATATAAGGCTATAAATAAATCTATATCCTAATTCACAGCACTATTTATTACAACTGTTTATTTTTAAATCGCACTTGTTTTCGAAGCGTATAGTTTATTTCATAGAACTGCTTTTATGCCAATATCAGGCGTTTTTCAAATGTTTTCAACGACACGTTTATCTGTTTTGATATTGGGAAAGCGTCTAGTTATTATACTAGCTTGATATCTGTACCTATGTTTTCTGAGTCCTGATTATGATATTTAACTAAGTAATTCAGAAAGCCAGGTTCTTTTACATTTAGTTAATTACATGAACGAACCAACTACAGCATGTATATTATGTCGTCGGAACAGGGTCTCAGTACGATATAAATTTATGAGTTTTTTTTTGTTCATTGATCGTACCACGTCAAAGGGCTTGGCTACTTTTTAATTCACAATTAAATGTTTTCCATGCTAAATATTTGTACACGATATGCGTGCTGAAAATGTCTATTAAATATGTAATTTTGATATTATATTTGTGTCATGATTAATCTAACAACATTGAAAAACGCCTTATAAAATAATTCTACTTTAATATAAACAACATGGAGTAATATTATTATTGCTTGGTGTCTAGTTCCGGCGATAAGCGTCAATAAGTCTGTATGTTTATAAATACTAACTATATATTTACAATTATGTACATAATGTACACTGTTTTGCTGGTGTTTTAAATGTATGTAGATGTCATGTAGAAACTAATGGACTATCCTTGGTGTCAGAGTTATAACAGTTTTGTAACTGGATGCTAAGCTAGTGTGGAACCGTTTCACAATACATAGCCTTAAAGGCCTCTTAATTCATAAAATTTGAGTTGTGTGTTCCAGTCAAAGTGGACACAAGAGTTAGTTTCCTCTTGCTCAAGACCTATGTCAATAAAATCCATAAAAACATTGTCCAAATAAAATTAAGCAAGTAATCGTATGTGAGTGTGAGTGTGAAACTTATCATTGTTAGAGATTTCTGAAGTACTGTACCTGAGAAACACTAAGAGACCATAGCAAAATCTTACTATCAATTTTAATTCATTTAAAAATATACTTTGCGTCAAAAAACAACAATAAAACTAATGCGATCTAATCATATTTTTAGAGCAGTTTAAACTGCAGGTATTTTTCAAAAATATTTTTTCGTCATTGACACAAAATCTAATGCATTTCTAACTAAAATAAAATCACTGAAAGGTAACAAAGAAAAACTTAATAAAATTCAAATCGATACGAGTGAAATCGTCAAAATAGAAAATCAAATACTTTTACGTGAACGCCTGTAACGCATGGTCAATTTAATTCTGTGACTGGGCGTCCAGCATGAGGAATTTGTACTCGCTACCCGCTCAGCGCTTTTAACTCGATTCAGGGCTAGCGTGGTCTCGTCTTAAATTGCGTTTAACTCATTCTTCAGGCCGCCGCATTGCTCGTGCGCGTTTGGCAACAGCAGATTGGATGAAAATTTATTGGATTCAAGAGGGGAAAATAGAAATTTGAAAAATGATAAATCTTTCAAAGTCTAAAAAGTGCAATGGTGGTCCTTTTTTAATCCTGCTTAAACATTTATTTTTACATCAGCGATACACAACAACCTGGGTCAGAAATAATCTAACACAGCGTTAACCAGTTGACTGTCTAACCCATGGTGTCGTATCGTCTTGATGCGGAAACAAACGGACGTTCTTTTCTTAACTTTTGCGTAGAATGATTTCAAGGCACTAAAATAAGTACTGAAGAAATCATACAAAGTTTCGTAGGTTTTTAGAAAGTGCAGGAATCTGAACAACTTTTACTGTACATATTATTTTATCGGCTTTTACATTCGATCAAGCGTTGCTTCGAGCCAAAACAATTCGGCCAAGTGGCCTGGCTGAGACGTCTACAAAATATTATACCATGTATGGTTGGTTCGTGGTCGAGTTAAGAGGGTAACATACGTTTCATCAAAAATGGACAAGTCAAACGGTACATACAACTTAAGTTTTAGTCTTAAAATTTCTCTTCATTAACCCAGATTTAAATAGTAAAACTTGACCAACCGGTTACAGCAAGGGGCGAGAAAAGACGCGTGATATAGACTATACCTGTCACTGTCTAACTAGAGACGCCAGAAAGTGAGAGGTAGTCTATAGCGCACACGTTCCTGAGCTAAGTCTACAAAAGCACGTACAATTTTGCAAATGAGCCGTTCAGTTTCTCAGGACATTTTTCAGTGACAAATCGTCTATGTAGAGGCAAAACTATCTGATGCCGATGCCCAGTGCATTTAATTTAACGTCATCTACTGCCACGTTTTTGTCATTTCAAAACTAAATGAAAAAGGGCAATAGGTGTTGAATACGGAATCCGACAACGCTTACTGCAACCGGCCATAATGTTTGCACATAGGCCTCCAAGGCGAGCATCGGCTTTGTAGAGCATTGTCTCACTCTAACTTACGTGACTTTGATTGTCCCTTTCCTAACACCGATGTGCATACTTTATAGTCGGGTACTGTAAACTGTAAATATGCTACTTTGTGAGTCACCTCCACATAAACAAGTAATCTATGAGAAACTAAATGGACATCCTCTCAACGCCGCTTTACTATTTAAATTTAGGTTACCCTATACATTTAAACATGGGGGCTACTTGAAACTTGGGTTATTTCATAGACTCGTTAAATATACTAGAGTTCGTACGACAGCGTAGTAAAAACAGGCTTACAGTCAACCCTAGCCTACTAATGAACGGATTCAAACAATAAAAACTTCATCCAATTTGGATTCATGATACAAACAAAACAAGTGACTATGAGATCCAGAACACTGGTACTTATTTAGTCTATCATCAGCTCGAACCCCACATTAAAACAGTTCGCTTGTCATATCTTGGATCATGCTGTTTGTTTATCGAAAGACACCGGTTTACACTCGCGAAAACATTTGCATATTCGATCAATAACACAAGTACAAGATCGCTCAGACGTTAAACTAAAACTAAATACAATGCTGAACCATTGTAGTACTTATCAATTTTCAGTGGCATTCTTTTTTTTTTTTTTCGATATAACCAAAGGGAGCAATTGCATAAAAAGAAGCTTCCTCATGTATTACAAGCCCCAGTCTACAGTTTCTGAACAATTCTTAAAGTAATTATTGATCGAATCTGTGAACTTTTACATCTCGAATCATTCTGGACACCATAATGCGCATCATAGACATCCAAAATAAAAGTCCCCCATTAACGACTCATCGGGCAGCGCTTTGTTCCACAGACCGATCTTGATACAGTTTCTTGAACCTTCAGATCTGTAGAACAGTCGCTTAGCACAGCGAGATTAGCAAAAAGACACGCAGATGGGATAGACTGCCGCCTGACATATGACGTTTTTAGTTAGGGGCTAAGCTAGCTGACGCGGATTATCCGTAACGGATGCCCGTCTAAGAGCCCGTTCCCACCGCGTCGGGAGTCGGCCCGATTTTTAATCGGGTGTCGTAGCCGCAGTAAATTTTATATGGAGCTGTTCACACGCTGCGTAAAATATACTGCGGCTACGACACCCGATTAAAAATCGTGCGGGCGCCCGACGTGGTGGGAACGGGCTGTAATAAGAAATTATATGAACACCGCTAACTGGCGACGTGCACACGCTCACGGACTATTCACTATACTGGTAGCACTAACGCTTAGTTCGAACTATACTCTGGCGGTTTAGGTACTTAACTGAATGTAACTTGATGTCAGATTTGACAGATTAATAAGATTTTTTTTAATACTCACATTTTATCGGACGTTCAAATAGTTTAGCAAAGGAATCTAATCTATTCATTGATCTGATGGACGTTAGTGTATTAATTCCGATTGTTTCTGGTATTCCTATAGGCACCAACAGAACATTTTTGATTATTTCCTTCCTTTGCTAAACTATTTGAACGTCCGATAAAATATTAACTACCCGTTAACCTGTCAAATCTGCCAACTGAAGTTTGTTAACATTTAGTTAAATACCTAATCCGCCAGAGTATAGGCTGGTATTTTAGTAACTAAACGCGTCTGAATAATGAAGAGCGAGAACCTCGAGCGTGCGCACGCGGCGGACGTCCGCTTCAGCTAGCATTGGCCCTTAGGGTGAAGCCAAACGAATGTAATTTTTTGAGTAGTGAGTCACATATTTTCCGTCACTTATTTTACGTTCTACTAACTTTAACTCATTTTGCGTCGTCATGACTGCATTTTTGTATGAAACCGAATGCAGCAGAATTTTGCGGCCAAAATTATTACTCACGGCTCACAAAATCACGCTCGTTTGGCCTCACCCAGCGCCTAGCCTACAAGAGAAAACCGGTGGCTCGTTCACACTACACAGCCGTCGTTGAAGGTCCTAGCTACTTGGTACCTTCGTATATCATCGCTGGGGCTGCTGCGTGAACTGGCGTCGCTTCTTGTTGGCTCGCGCGTCGTTGGCGCGGTAACGAGGCGGGTTGGACGAGGGCGGGGACGAGTACCGGCGTTGCTTGGACGAGAACGACCGGTTTCGGTTCTTGGGCGCGCCGTCGGCGGCGAAACGTTGCTGCATCACACCTGGGGGAAAGTGAACTGCGTGTGAGTGACGAATGCCTTGAAGCCTGTCGCAAAGATACCTTAAGGAGGGAACTCTTCAGGTCAGGTGACATGGATGTATTACGCATTTAATTTTCCAAATAAATATCACATAAATTTTCCAAATGAATCTTTAGTAAATGTAGATTTTTTTTTATTCTATTCATTCGATCAAGTCTTACTTGACATCTTTCCCTTTTGCCATATTTTATTAAGTCGATCTATAAAAATAATAGTGAAAAAAACGGATAAACTCAGATCTTTATATCGAAACTAGCTCAACAAATATTAAGAGGCAATATGCCGGTCGAGCGAATTGAAAAATAGGTATTTGCTAAATCTATTGCTGTCGCGCCGCGCCTACACAA
>BHDV01019310.1:243267-272377 GCA_005406045.1 Adoxophyes honmai
TCATTGTTCTACGGGTAATATCCAGCGAGGAATCAGGGGACTACGTTTCCATACAAAATATGACCGCTCCATTTCCTCTTAATTTCACTATGAGCGAGTCTCACGGTAGTTTCATGTTTAGGAATATCTGAGATTCTTTTTTCGAAAATTGTGAAAAAAAAAGTTCAAAATACATACACACGGACTTACATCTTGCTTGTATTGTAAAATGGGGTAGGCAATGAAAATGCTACGTGAACTAAAACATGACCCTTTCACGTCACGTTTAACTGGTGCGCGGATACACGTGTGTGTGGTACCTGAGGGTATGTTGTTGAAGTCACTGTTGCTAGTGATGTGGTGTATGATGAGCGACTGGTGCGCAGATACGCGGCGGGGGGTGGGCGAGGAGCACTGCAGCGCGGACAGCGGCGGCGGCGACGTGCGCGCCAGGGGGGAGCCCGGCCCGCGCGCCTCGCTGTCCGACCATTCCTGGGAAGGACGGAACACAAAATTCAATTTTTTTTGTACGGAAGCTCCTAAGACCACTTTTGCAAGTTTTTCGAGTCTACCAGCGCTTCGGAAAGACTATTGCCAAAAAGAATACGCCGTAAGAGACTAGGCGAAATGTTTCTATTTTTTTTTTTTTTCAAACACAAGTTTTTACAGAATTACATACATGGGTCGATCAACTATTTTATGTCCCTGGTTGCCATGGTTACGTCTCCTGACTAACCGAATAAAATTGTGATTTTCTAGAATATAATCCGCTATAAGTTAAGTTTTTTTTTATAGTTGTACGCATTTCTTTATGGCGCATTTCCTGAGCATAGAACGGGACCTAAATTACAACCTTTTTCTAAGCAACTCTATCACAGTTGTCCCCTGACTTATGGGACAGAATAACAACACAAAATAGTTGATTGGCCCACATACACACATTACGCCTGTTTTCCCAAATGGGGTAGACAGAGAAGACGGAAACGCAACGTAGACGAAACCATGACTATTTCCACGTTGCATGGCCACTTCTAGCATTTTTAGGTTTTGAGTTGGCAGGTATATTTAAGCAAATACTATCCTAAGAGCACTTTTACACGTCATTTTCGAGTCTACCAGCGCTTCGGAAAGACATCATTACTAAAAATAATTGCCGCAAGAAACTAGACAGATAGTATTTTTTTTAATACAAGTTTTACACAGAATTAAATTCGACATTAGTCAACTTTTACCTACGTCCATATCATGTTTCTACTATTACAACATGTTACAAAAATAAGAGTAAAGCAGAAATGGGTTAAATGGCCCATTATAACGAATTTACAATTCAAATTATTAGGTACATGTAATGATGATATTTAAATAATCGTTATCCTTCATGAAATTCGCTCATTTAACAAATTAAAGACTGTATCGATAAGTATAAGGACAAAGAAAACATGAAATATATTCATTTTTTTTTATTAAACTAAAACAAAACACTAAACCAGCCATTGAAACGCATTCTAACAGATAATAATAAAGAACATAAAAACAAAATTTGCCTATTCTTTAACTATTTTTCTTATTCGTCCGTGAACGCTTCCCATTAAGTTTTGGACAACCTTATTTGACACTATCTTGGCAGCCTTTGTCCAATCTTTTTTGAAACTTTCAATTGAATCGGACGCTGTGAGCTTTGTAATGTTTTAAACTTTCGCGATTCTCACTCATAATTATATGTACGCGGGACTTAATCGCGATTTTATTTATTTACCTTCTCGACGTTTCGGCCGCGTTACAGCGACCGTGGTACCGTGGACCGCGTTGTGTACACGCCCCTGTCTAAAGTCGCGAGGTATATGCGTACGGCGAAGGATGTTGTTCCCTACCAAACACCGGGTGTTTATAAGGTTGATTGCAGTTGTGGTAGTTCCTATATTGGACAGACGAAACGTACTATAGCTGAAAGAGTCAAGGAACATATTACTGCTGTTAAAAATCGCCAAATTAACAAATCTGCCATAGCTGAACATTTGTTGGAGTCAGGACCAAACCATTGGATCGAGCTTCATAATCCCCGAATCCTCTCTACAGAACGACATTATTACTCGCGAATAGTTCGTGAAGCGGTTGAAATTAAAAAGTATAAAAATTTTAACCGAGGGGATGGTTTTAAGCTTTCGTCTTCATGGAATCCGGTTATTAATAAGTGTCAGCCTAGAGACGAACTTTCGGTGCGAGCGTCTGACATTGTTAGTGTTGTGTGTCGGTGTAATAGTGGAATGGTGGACAATATTGATGAAACGCGGGTAGTTCGAGAAGCCGTTACGGATGAAAATCAAGTGCGGGTAGTTCGAAGAACCCGGGCTGCGAAACAAACGTCGCGCTCTGCTTCAGTCAACTCGTGACCACGGTCGCTGTAACGCGGCCGAAACGTCGAGAAGGTAAATAAATAAAATCGCGATTAAGTCCCGCGTACATATAATTATGCTGTGAGCTTTGTTCTCAGCTTTTGCTTCATTATAGCCCGATACTGTTCAATAGGACGGACCTCAGGGCAGTTTGGTGGATTCATATCCTTACGCACGAAATCAACGTTCTTATCTCCCATCCATTTTGTACTTTTCTTGGCGTAGTGGTAGGATGTCAGGTCGGGCCAAAACAATGTAGGCCCTTTATGTTTTCAGATTATGGGCAAAATACGCTTATGTAAACATTCTTTAATATAAGTATCAGTGTCCATCGTTAAGTTCGTAACAAATGGGGTTGACTTTATCCCACATTCACAAATAGCTTGCCAAATCATGACCTTAGAACCAAACTTTTCCACAAAAAATGACGTAACGGATTCTTCAAGTTCCTTTCCTTTCTGTTTGGTGTAAAATTGGGGGCCCGGAAGTGTCTTGTAGTCCAATTTTAGGTATGTTTCGCCATCTTGGATAATGCACTGTGTTTTCTTCGTTGGAATGCTATTTTACAGTTTTCGAAGCCTTGGTTTTACTGAAGCAGCTTGTTTTATGCTACGTTTGGGCCTTTTTTGTTTTCTGTATGTTTTTAAGTTGTAGAGTTTCTTAGCCCTTTGTATCATTCCGATTGAAGTTTTAAATTTTCTGGCCTCATCTCTGATGGACATACTGGGATTGTTCTCAAAACATTGGCGTATTTTTAAATACAATTTTGTGTTATACGGACCAACGCGTCTGGCGTTTTTTGACTTGTTAACTCAAGATAACTCACTACCATATTTTTTGATGGCATTATGTACGGCTGAACGGCTTACTTTTTCAAGTTTTGCCAATTTTCTTACCGTAATACCCTTTTCGCGAACATATTTGTCCACAATTATTTTTCTCTGTTCAGCGGAAAGTCCTTTCATTTTCAAGAATTTTGACAAATAGGACTTCAATTGTTTAAAATTGAAAATAGCACTGTTCTCTCAGAAAGACGGAAGAAAAAAAAGCCGAACTCATGAACAAAAAGTTAATTTAACAGATGACGTAAGTTGTCCTTATACTTATCAATACAGTCTTTACACTCGTATATTAATGCATTTTGTAATGCAACAGTCGCATACATTGTTTATTACTAACCCGGCCAAGAGGGAACTGGACGCGCGCATTGTATTTCTGTTCTACCTGATAATAATATATGATATTAGAGCCAACTATGTTTTCGTTTTTACATTTCCATATTAGGCCAAACATTCAGAAACTATAATATTTATGTGAACGGTTCGCGAGTTGTCAAACTAAAAAGCTTTAGGCGCTTAACATAAATATAGACCATAGAGGAGAAACCCACTAGAGAAACAATGTTGGCCACCCAGGCCCGCAAGAATTGTACTGTACAGAGCCAATAACCGTAAGAGAAAAAAAGGCACAAATGTTACGCGCGATCTTGAGCCGGCAAATAAGAGCACAGCGATCGCCTCGATGGTTTGGCGGAATCGTCTCCGAACAACCAAAATGACATTAGTACTCTAGTGGGTCTGTCGTCTATGGTATAGACAGACCGTGTAACTGAGTCTTCGCCCGCGCGGTACAGGGGCGCGGGGCATGACGAAAAAGGGGACTGAGGTGCGGGCGGCGGACGCTTTCTGAGCATAGCTCATTCCGGTCGCGACACGCCTATACTCCGGTGGTTTAGGCACTTAAGAGGATAGGAGTCGCACCACTTCTCCATACAAACGTAATCCCCTGTTTTCTCCGTGAATAATGACATTAGAGCAAAAAAAAATTTTATATTATATTTGTATCTGTTGTGGCTATGCTCCTACGATTTGCTTTTATCGATATTCTAAATAAAAAAAATAAAAATTAAAAAAAATTTGAAAATCGATAAAAGCAAATCAGGGGCATAGCCACAACAGATACAAATTAATTGAAAAAAAATAAATTTTTGCTCTAATGTCATTATTCACGGAGAAAACAGGGGACTACGTTTGTATGGAGAAGTGGCGCGACTCCTATCCTCTTAACTAAGTGTATACACTTCAGTTGTCAGATTTGACAGGTTAGCGGGTAGTCAAACATTTTACTGGATGTTCAAATAGTTTAGCAAAGAGGGAAAAAAACGAAAATGTTCTGATGGTGCCTAAGTTTAGGTATACCAGAAACAATCGGAAAGCACTAACGTCCATCAGATCAGTAAATATTAGGTAAGATTCTTTTGCAAAACTATTTGAACATCCGATAAAATGTGGGTAGTAAGAAAAAACCTTATTAACCAACCTGTCAAAAACATGAAGTTTGTTTACATTTAGTTAAGTACCTAAACCAACAGAGTATAGCGGTGTTATCCGACACTTTATAAAAGGGACACAACGGACATAAAATTAAAAGTAAAAGCAAGCAAATGGTTTTTAATACTTCAAAAAAAAAGCTGGATGAGAACAATATTTTGGATTGATCCATAATAAACCCAGAATAGTGAACTACCTGATGTTCTTTTTGTCTATTTCGTATTAAATTATTCTGTGCTAGTACTGTACTAAATTCGGCTGTGAAAAAAAGTTCAACCCATCTATCCCGCAGCCGAAATCTGAAAAAAATCCATTCATTGATTGACTTCGCATATTTAAGAACTTCCTAGTGCAGGGGTTCTCAAACTTTTTTGGGCTACGACCCATCTAATACAAGTTTACAAAATTGAGACCCATGAAAGGGACTTTACAAATAACAAACGAAATTTTAATACATCTCTCTATTACTTCATTAAAAAACTACCTACAATGTAGGTCCAACATCCAGTTGTTTCTATGGGAAGCATGAAATTGTCCCCTGTTTCGCCATCACAGTTTTAACATCAACTTCAACGTGACATAATAAGCGCAGTAAGTTTAATAAGTCCAATTTATTTGGGTAGTTCGTTATAATGTTCACCATATTAGAGCATCTGTAGGCTTAGCACGGCAACACACTAGTCGTCTCGCGCGCGGGATAGTCTAGCTTTTTTTTTTGACGTCTCTATACATCATTCACGGAAACAAGTTAATAGGGAAAACAAAAAGTGCAATGTCCAAACTTGACTATCTTTGTTTATCAAAAAGCTTCTGACAGATTGTAACAAATTTAAGTGTTACACTATTATTTGTTAGCCTTTTGACCGCCAAAGACGCCATATCACGTCATCGCAAGTCAGTGCCCGTGACGCCACGACGTTAAATGGCGAGTCGAAGTTATTGCGATAGAACTGAAATATAAAACGCTGCAACATTTTTTCTAGGTTTACTTTATTTAGGTATAGGTGGTGTAAGTTATTTTATACCTAATTTAAATAAAATAATACAGCACCATTCGAAAAAAAAACAAGCTTTGTCTAAGAGCCGACTCACGTCTTTGGCGTTGGGAGCACAGCGTTTCACTTCGCGCCTTGGCGGTCAAAAGGTTTAGACTTTCACCAATGAACAAATTTAATTATGAGTCAGTTAGGGGTCGTGCAAAAATAAAATAAAATATTACTTTGAATGACACGACTATTTAACATAATTTTTACTATTTATTATGATTATGACGAATAAAAAAAATTAAAATTTAATGGCCTAATATTTTTACTCCTGTTAGAAGTGAATTTTAATTTTTAGTTGGAATTGGAAATAAAAAAAAATAGTAGCCAGGTGTGAACACGGTTTTCGACATTGTCAAACGATGTCTTTGTCATTTCTATGGGATCACATGACAGAGAGAACGCTATATTAACACGTTTCCGTGAATGAGGCATAGTTAGACAGTGCCAGGTGTAGCCTATCCCGCGCGAGTCTACTCGCGCCTTGCTGCGCTAAGCCGGCTGAGCGTCTAGTGTAATGAACTCGGTCAAGTAACGCGTCGATTTCGTTTGCGTATTATAGTGTGATCAGTGGGTAGTTTTGCCTGGAAAGTTTTCCGGGAGTTTTGAAAATTGGTAATATTATAGATTTTGACGTGCTCTTTCTGAATTTCAACTTTGCCACCTCGTATCTTTGCCGCTAACGCCGCCATATTGGAAAAATGGCGCGTGAAAGCAGTTTTTTGACAATATCTCCTGTCTGACTCATTTTAAGATAAAGCAGTCTATTACAAAATAAAACTAGAGACAATTTCCTACAATTTTTGTCTTAGTGCTTATTTCATAAAGTCAATAGTTTTGGCGTACGAGCGCCACAAAGTGTACTCTAACACTACTCCACGAAAAACTCAGCTTGTCTTTTGTCATTCAATAGAGGTTTTGACAGCCATATCTTAGGGAGTTATAAATATCTAAGGGCTAATTCATTAACAATATGAAAGAAACTAACACTTTACCGACTTCAGTGCTCGTATAATGAACGAAATAGGTACTTCTATTTTGCTCGCAAAAAAGCGTGAGACGTATGAAATTTTGCGGCGCTTGCGTCTTTTTTGAGCTAAACTAGAAACCATTTTACCAAAAACGCGTAAGATGTCTGAAATCCTACGGTGCTTACTGTTTTTTCGAGTCGATAAAGTTTGTATAGGATAACAATATTTTCGATATTTTTAATACTTTCTTACCGTATAAATTTTCCCTGAACTTCGACAAACATGTTAAAAAAAGAATTGGCCAAATTGGTCCAGGCGTTGTTGAGTTATGCGCTTACCAACACAATTTGCGAAGTGTACTTTGTGGCGCTCGTACGCAAAAACTATTGACTTTATCAAATAAACACTAAGACACAAATTGTAGGAAATTGCCTCTAGTTTTATTTTGTAATACACTGTTTTATCGTAAAATGAGTCAGACAGGAGATATTGTCAAAAAACTGCTGTTACGCGCCATTTTTCCAATATGGCGGCGTTAGCGGCAAAGATACGAGGTGGCAAAGTTGAAATTCGGAAAGAGCACATCAAAATCTATAAATTCACCAATTTTCAAAACTCCCGGAAAACGTTCCAGGTAACCCCTTTAACTCGTCTTTATTGACTGGATCATTAACGGAAAGAATTGAATGGAAACTGAGACAGCGCCTCCAAGCGGCACGTTTGCACAACTGCCGCGGTCGACAGTTTCCATACAATACTTCGCGTTAATACGCAAACGAAATCGACGCGTTTTTGAACGACTTTATTACACTAGACGGTCTGGCCTCACATGGATATTATGTTAGTAAAAGGGTGGAGGGCTTTCATAGCTCCATCCACTGGCCATTGGATTAGTCAATTGGTATGGCCAACTTAATATTCGCTTGTGGGGATCCCCTTGGAACGCATAATATTGTTTAGACTATTATTGTTTCGCATAATTGATTCGGCATAATTTGTTTTGGCATAATAGTAATTTCGCATAGTAATACTTTGGCCTACTACTTTTTTTGCATACTAGTCTAATAGCATAATTTCAGTTGGACTGATTTGTATTGGCCGATTACACATTACTCATACTATTGTTTGGGCTAGTAATTATTTGGTATATCTGTCATTATCTATATTTTTATAACTCAGTTTCGTTGTTATCATGCGTGGTAACGTTAGGTGACATTGGGTAGGTACATTAGATTAGATTAGGTTAGCATGAAATCCAGGCGCAAAGCGCCTAAGCAACGCGGAATAGGTGTTCCGCGAAGCGGACCTCCGACGACATCAGTTTTAGGATATTACTGTTATGCATTTTGATATGATGCCGATTGCTTATTTATGTTTTTAATGTAATGCGTAAAAAAAATTATGCGTAATGATGATTATGCAGAAAACTATTTCGGCGAAAGGCATTATGCGAAACAATATTAGTCTAAATAATTTTATGTCTTCCAATAGAGAACCTCGCTCGCGACCCATAGTTTGGGAAACGCTGGTCTAGTGCATGTTTTGGCACTTGTGCGGTCACGATACCCACGCCCGCCGTCCGCCCCTTCCTCGGTCCCCTTTCTTGCGAGCGAGGACTCAGTTACGCGGTCTGTCTATAAAATAGCAGCGAAATTGTGTATGACAAGTGGGTGCCCCTCTAGTTGCATAAAAACCATTGTCATAATATAGATATAGATTGTCAGAACACTTAACCATAAAGTTGAAACTCTTTTTTTTTTTGGCATAAATTGTGCTAATGTCATAATGTTTCCAGTCATAATAATTTTTTGTCATAAATGTTGTCAAAACATGGATGATTCACGGCCAAAAAAGTAGTTTAGGTTAGGTTAGAACAGTGACAGCGCATGAAGCAAATAGCGGCCATAAAGGTAGGTTGGGTTAGGATAGTATGACCACACATTATGAATAAAAACAACTTATGCTTATAAAAATTATGACTTAAAATTTTATGCAACCCCATATGGACCCATGAAAAGTATACAAAAGCGATACATAAGGCAAAGGTAATCACAATTTCACAATTTAATTATAAATCTAAAACCACGCAACTCCTCATACTCTATCTACAGACTCAACTAGCTGAAGCGGTTGTATCCAGAATAGGGCTTCCAATTCCGCGGCTCGAATTCAATCTCGGTATTTGCAGGACTACGGATTTTCAATCCCTCGGGATCTCGGTATTGGCGGGATCCCGCGTGTTCAAAATATTCACATTTATTTATGTATACGCGGGACTTTTAATTACCTCTCGAGGTTTCGGCCGCGTTACAGCGACCGTGGTCACGAGTTGACTCAACCGACGCGGCCGAAACGTTGAGACGTAATTAAATTAAAACAGTGATTAAGTCCCGCAAATACATAAATATGAGTGAGAATCACGAAAATTTAAAACAGTATATAATATTCACATAAATAAAACCGTTTATTATACCAAAAAAAATTCAACCAAGAAAAACACATTTTACACTGGTAAATTACTACTGAATTTTTAAAATATATTGTTTTAAACTTTCGTGATTCTCACTCATATTTATGCGAACGCGGGACTTATTCGCACTTTGTTTCAATTACCTCTCGACGTTTGTCAGCTTTTAATTTCAACTGAAAACGTTTCCGAATGATATCCACACGCACGGTTTTAAATCCCGCAATTCCCTAGATCCCGCATCACGCGGGATCCCGCAACACCGAGATCGCGGTAGAACACAGACTTATATCGAAATAGATAACATAATAGTGTATGTACAGTATGTGCCCCCACTTACCTATCCAGGCAATTCGGTGTTTTGAACGCGCACCACTACTAATACAAAGTTTGTCTAACTATTTTTAGCGAAATATTAATATCATGAACTACCTCATTTTGATTTTGCTAAAAATAGTTAGACAAACTTTGTATTAGTAGTGGTGCGCGTTCAAAACACCGAATTGCCTGGATAGGTAAGTGGGGGCACATACTGTACTTCGCGTGCCAAAAAGCCAAAAGGGAGAGGAATCTCTTTGACGCGATTTCATTCAGTCTCGTACTACTTAGATTAGGTTTAACTTCCTAGAGACAGGACAACTTGAATAAGGCGGTGTCATCTTCGAATCGGTTTCGCTCGGACTGTCAATTCCCATCACGAAAGCGCTCATGTGACGTTACAGCAGGTAGAGAAAAAGTGGCACGCTTGGTTTTCATACAAATGCAGGAACTTGCTGTATCTATTTCGATATGGCCCTGCAGATACGACAGACTATCCGCGACGGACTTTTTATTCTGTGAAAACAGAACCAATGGAATTATATGCAGTAAGGGTCTCCCCACATTAGGCGGGTAGAAAAACCAACAAGGCGTCAATTGGCTCGGCTCGCTCGGCCGAGAATGGCCGAGCCAATTGACGTCTTGTTCGCCCTTATGGCGTTGATATAAAGCTTTTTCTACCCGCGTTTTGCCGAAAAGGCGTCGACTGGTTTGGTGAGACCCTAACGCACACGACACGCAAAAAGTCCGGCGCACAATGCATACAATCCACGCAGACTTTTTGTGCGCCGCAGACTCGATCGCCTGCGCTGTCGTCTGCGCTGCCCCTATGCGGTAGAATCTTGGAAGCCCTAATCGCGCATTGCAAGCAGCCTGGCGACTAACCGGCTCGCTGTCGGTCTGTGGCGGCGAGGGCTCCGCGGACGGCGGCCGCGGCACCGCCCGCTGCGGGAAGAAGAACGGCTCGAACGTGTCGCGCACCCAGCGACGGTACTGCAGCACGTGGTCGGTCACGCGGACGATGCGGCCGAGGGCGCTGTGGCGGGCCAGCAGAGCGTTGTGCGGCGCCACGGCTTGCTGAAGGATTATGTAGCCGTAGTCGAAAGCCTGGAATAAAGAAATTTGCGATCAGTGCATACATACATACATATTCTCACGCCTGTATTCCCAAGAGGGGTAGGCAGAGCATATGAATTCAAAAATCCAGTGCCACGTTTAGCAATTTCAGGGTAACCAGATGGTCAAACGTGATATTGCAGTGACAGGTTGCTAGCCCATCGCCCGCAATACACTAACCCTTTCCCAGAGTCGACTCTTACGTCCCACGGGAAGAAATGGGGTGGTGCTATTCTAACCCGGCACCACACGGGTACGATGAGTGCAGGTAATAAACCTCAGTGTATGTGGATTATGTAGCCGTAGTCAAATGCCTGGAAGGGAGAGAGTTGTGATCAGGGCAAATGAAACCCCAGTGTATGTGTGTATGCTTTGGCTCGTGAAAGTTCTAGGTAGTAGGCTGGCGCTCGTCGCGCTTTGGCATTTATTAGTCCAGTCTAAATACAGTGGGTTACCGGCGTGCGGGCATTTCTTGAAGCAGTGTTAAGAGATGCGGTTTGTTAATCGAACCATTAACTTAATTGCATTAAAAAACAAAATTTCACATTGCGTTACTTTTCTAAGAAAAGTTTAATTGCAAGCAATGTACAACAAAGACAAATCTAATGTCATCTTAGTATTAACTGGAAGTTAAGTGAGGTTAAGTTACGCATACATTGAAGACCCAGAAAATGGAAGAATTGCATTTGTGACTTTATTTTAAATAATTATGATATGCTAATACTTGCAAACAATTGGTAATTTGATGCATTATCGTCAGTTTTAATAAATGCCGAAATGCCCGCACGCCGGTAACACACTGTAGACAAGGCCAGCATTACACCTGTAAGTTTTACTTACGTAAGTAGGGACGCAGCTATCTGCTAAAGAGAGAAATGAGTATTGCTATCTCATTCTAGCTTATAGCTGTGTCCCTACTTACGTAAGTAAAACTCACAGGTGTAATGCTGGCCTAAGAAGGTACGCGCATGAACTTTTGTGTCTGACCCAGAGGGTGGAATCAAAAGGGCGCCGGGGATCAGACAAAAATTGTACTTTCCATGCGCCAAATTCATAAATCGCCCGGGGTGCCGAATAAGCAGGAGCTGTGCGTTGAATTAAACTTGAATAATTTGCTTTTGACTTTATCGCTCTGGCGTGGAGCTGAAAGATAAGTCATAATAAACTAGAGCGGCCAGAAACTTTACGCACAACATAAAATTGCTCTGCAGTTGTACGCAGGTTTCCTAGCAAGCCATACATCACTCTTGTATTCCCAAATGGGGTAGCTAAAGCACACGAAACGCTACATAGACAAGACCAGGACTACTGCCCGTTCCGTAGCCACTTCTACCTTATTTTTTAGGTATTAAGTAGAGATACTGCCACTTGAAATACACCATTTGTGTAACTAAACCAGTCACGGAAAAACACGGATAAATTTAGAACCTTCTAGAATGTTCGTTCAAAGTTTCCCCTTACCTGCTTAACATGGATCGCCCCGTAGCTCGACCGCCCTATATCGTTACCCGGCGTCAACGGGTCTTCTATGCACAGGAGCGACGGCCTGTGCCCATCATGCATCTCCTTCTGCAGATCATCTTTGGACACATAAGCCCCCCCGTTCTTCACTCTAATGGCCGTCTTCAGATAATTAAACTTCCTGCCGTAGAGCTCGAAGAATTCTATGAGGAGGACTCCGAGGTTGTGGGGCTGCCGGAGGCGTTCTGGTCTCGGGTGGAGCTGGAGGAAGCTGATGCACATGAGGATTAGGGAGTAGGAGGAGATGCCGCCGGTGAAGACTTCGTTCAGGTCTCGCTGCAGGAGGAACTGCTTCAGCACCATGACTAAGCGGGTGAGGACTGGGTACTTTTCCTGGAAAGATAAGAGTTGTAAAGTCAGAACTTGGCAAATCATCATCATCAGCCCATATACGTCCCACTGCAGGGCACAGGCCTCCTCTCAGTGTAAGAGGGCTTGGGCGATAATTCCCACGCGGGCCCAGTGCGGATTGGGAACTTCACACACAACGTTGAATTACTTCGTCGCTGTGTGTAGGTTTCCTCACGATGTGTTCCTTCACCGAATAGCTCGTGATAAATATCAAATTTGATATCGCACATAAATTCCGAAAAATTCAGAGGTGCGAGCCCGGGGTTTGAACCCACGACCCTCTGCTTGAGAGGCCACAGTTCGAAGCGCTGGGCTATCACGGCTATAGCCACTTCTAGTATAACTTTTGGTTTAAGAATAGATGGAAGAGGTAAGATAGTGACAGGTTGCTAGCCTGTCGCCTGAGACATACCTAAATCTATTTCCTTAGTCGCCTCTTACGTCATCTAAGGAAGAAATAGAGAGGTTATTCTATCCCGACACCACCCAGGCTGCCATTGTTTAAAATAATTGGTGACGTATTTGAGTAGGGCCGCGGAACGCTTCAACTGCGCCTTTATGGTGTATTTACATTGAGTCGTTCGCAGAGTGCTGCAAGCGGCGACCGCACCGGTGTAAACGACATGGTAGTCGGCCGCATGCGCCGAGCGACTCTCTCACGGCTGACTAGGCAACAGTCTAGTGTACAAAACGACTGACTAACTAACGACACAGTGATATTTTCCGACGTCTCTAGTTAAACAGTGACAAGTATCTCACTGCGCTAAACCGGCTGGTATTTCTGCCTACACCGATTCAAATTCGAAGAATAATCTCTCAAATCTGAGACGCTTCCCTGAGTCCGGGGACGCAACCAATAAAACGGTTGTTTTGAACACAATAATTGATTTAGTTCAAACAAACCGTCAAGGTGAGCGGCGGCAAACAAGTACCAGCTGTCCACACGCCCGCCGTCAGAGCTTCAATTATGGCACGGACTAATTTGCGGAGAAATTCGATAACAATGTAAGAATGAATGAAATAAAATAGGTTACAGGAAACTTGGTTGGAGACCATGCGTTTGTTGGCTAAGCCCATGATCCTACTTAGTTAATCACAAACGTTTGTATGGTTAGAAGAACGAGTGAATATCTGATTAATTATTAATGAATTCTCAAGTAACTATTTCGCGGCAGCCCTGTCGCATGAAATCTCTGACTGTCTTTTTGTCTGTTATCCTTTCACGCTACAACTAGAGTAGGTAAGTTAAGTACTCCTTACAAAAGGTCCACTCCCGAGCACGTTTAGGCGTAAAAATATTGTTGTCTCTTTCTACAGCTACCTGCTTACCGTATGCCATTCACGAGGTTTCGCCAGCGGAGAGTACCTAAACTACGGAGTGGACGTGCCCTGGTACCGCTGAACTGATTTCAACAAAATTTGGTATGGCCAATAGCTAGTCTCCCAAGCAAAAGCATATGCTACTAGAAATGTGAGCGCTTTACGCTTGAACTTTCGTCATAAAAGAGTTCGATTCACACCTCCCCACGTCTCGTCTGACATCGCCGGGGGAAAATCACATTAGGCCCTAATTCATTTAAAGAAAAGCAGATAAAAACTATTCAGAGATCATTGTTAGCTATTCAAGACATTCCAATTGGACAAGACCGTGAAAAAAGCCACGACGCAAAACTCATTCGTTATTTCTTATCGAAATAATAGTAAAGCACTCGTGGCGACCTCTGGCTCCTACTGACCTTAAACTGTTTGATAAGCTCCGCGCTCTTCACTCCGCTGCTCATATTGAATGATATGTCCACCTGTTGAAGAAAGAGAGAAAATAAGAACACGTATGACATGAAACCCTCGTAAGGGTCACGCGGGCTACCGGCCACATCCACAAAACGCCGCCACCGGCATATTTCCTGTAGTTTTCATACATTTTATATGGACTCGCTTCTTGTGGGCCGCACTGGCCAATAAACGGCTTTTTGAACTAAACTGGCTGTCGCGCGCTTCAACCACTTTTGTAGCTGCGTCTAGCTTTCTCGTGGCGGCGTTTGTGGCTGTGGCCGGTGGCCCGTGGGCAGCGACACTACGACTCAGTCCTCGCGTCTTAAACCGAGTTTAGCTCGTCATGTTTTGGGCTAGTCCGGTTGTCCTTCATTTAGGATGCACTGTGTACCACCGGTCAAATAGACAGTGACGGGAATAGTCTATCTCGCGCGACCCTATCCGTATTGTTCCGTACCTTGACATCGGAGTACTTGTCGGTCATCTTGACAATGGGAACGGTGGCCTTTTCCAGGACCTTGATGCTCTCCTTCTCCGCTATGTCCTGGCCGACCAGTTCTCGTTCCAGCGTCCGCAACGGCAGCTTCTCCCACTGACCTGGAGATGATGAGAATTGCCTGATTAACGTATTGGCAAGAACTGATTAATCCCTTTTCCAACAGATTAACGTATGACTGTAAATAAAGTGCCATTTTAAAGTGGGACACTTTTTTAAACCGATATTGCTTGTAATTCTGAGTAGATACAAAAAACCTACTTAATATTTGTTAGGTTTAAAATATAGGGTACACGTTTTACTGAAAATGCCCCTGTTAGAGAACAAATGATCCGTTTTTGATAATCTTTTACGAAAGGTTATATTGTAAGAGAAGAAAATCACGCGAATAAATTTGCTAGTTTTCAATTATTCAGCTTATTACGGAATAAAGGATTTAACATTTCTAAGAACTCAAACTCAAGATTCGACTGACAAATAAAAAGGCATTTGACGCATAAAAGTAGGACGACAACGTCTCCTCTAAAATCGGGTTACAGTCCAATCTGATTACTAAGCTTGTTTCCTTCCGTAAGCCACAGACTGCTCTTTTAAACTAATTATAGAAAACAACGGCTTAAGTAGGTTTTGCAACTAGGAATCCGTACCTAGTCAAGTATCTGGTCATACGTCGACATTTATTTTATGCAAAAATCTTTGCGAAAGGCATTCGCAAACATAAAACTACCGTGAGACTCATTCGTAGTGAAATAAAAGGGATAGCACGTCTGTATATTGAGAGTAGCTCGGCATGTTTCGAACCGCAGCCGCCGTGGCGCGATGCTAATCTCGATATAAAATGATTGTATCCGTATTGTATCAGTTACGAAGACCTCAATCTCAGCTCCAGTAGCACGCTAATTGTATTCCGTTGAAAAAAAGTCCCACTCTACCAGTGATGCGCGAAAGAGAAGACAAACGATAAACCTGGGATAAACACTAACGTGCTAAGGCCTCTGGAATAACTGAAAACGTGTATCTTTGTCATTTTCCCAAAGATATCGGAAAAATCCCGAAACAAACGACAAGTCCAATGATTTCTTGAAAGCAATAACCCAAAGGACAAACAAACCTTCCTCAACCTCATAAAGCGGACGCGTTGTAAGTTAAAACAATTCGCTACCGTCACAGACGCCGTCATTTCATAGAACATCAAACTATTCTTGGCCCGGCTAGTATAGAAAGGATTGTGAACTTTTTGCCGCGTCCGTGAGTCATGCTCGCGTTCGAGATCCATTATTGATGTTAGATGGCTACGAGGAGCGAGATGAGCTCGAAAAAAATGACTATCATTGAGATAAGCTTTCGTCAGTCAAGTGAGAGGCATTCGTGCTTTAACACGTTCAGAACCAAGGACCCGGCTCCCGGGTTCTTCAAAACATACGCGAGGTACCGAGAACCCGGTAGCCGGGTTCATTTTGTACTGGCTATAGACTAGTCGGTTCCGCGCAGATGTTTTGATTGTAGGCTTGGTTGTGAATGTGTTAATAGGGTTAGTATCGCGTGCGCAACGCGCTCGGCACGTTCACGAGACGCATACGTTGAAGGAGGGACATCTAGCTAGCGCTCCGCTAAAGCGCCAAGTGGCCGCCTGTGTGACGACGGCTTTAGGCTTCCGTGCCTCTTAACCGAAAGAAATGGAAGTTCCAACAGCAACGTTTGCCAAGCTACTGGTCGCGACACTCGCGACCAACTAGTAGATCGTGAGTGAATAATGATAGGATCCTGGTACATAGTACGATATTTCTACAGTCATTAGAGAATCGGAGCGTCAGTAAGGGGTGGTGGGAGCACAGTTAACTTTGGGTGACACTGACCTACATGTTTTTTCCCTCCAAAGTAATCCTAGTTTAGTAGGTAAAACTTGGTATGAATCTAGGACACAATAAAATCAAAAATGTCTTGTTTAGTTTCAGTGTTTCGTTCTAAAAGTCGTCCTCTGTGTAAATATGAATTACAAATTGGTTACGCCATTTTTTCCCTCAAATAATTGAGGCACACAAGCTAATCGGTTACTTGATGGTAAGCGACCACCACCTTGATTGCAGATGCTTTCCATGATAATGCTAATTGCGTCTGAACAAGTAGGCACATAATGATTAGGATGTACTTAGATAAAATCCTTGCCTTGCCATATCTACCATACCGTGGGGTGGACTTCTTCCATAATTACGGTTTATGGCTTCAAACACAGACTTATATCGAAGTAGATGACTCAAGTGTACGTATGGACTTCGCTTGCCAAAAGGGAGTCAAAAGGGTGAGCAATGCTCTTCCTTTGACGCGATTTAATTTAGTTTTATACCACTTAGATTAGGTTTAACTGCCTAGAAACAGGACCATTAGAACACGGCGGCGTCACCTTTGAATCGGTTTCTCGGACTGTCAATTCTCATCACTAAAGCGCTCATGTGACGTTACAGCCAGTAGAGAAAAAGTGACGCTTGGTTTTCATACAAATGCAGGAACTCGCGGTATCTATTTCGATATAAGTCTGTGGCTTCAAACCTGAATGTAAATTTCCTTGTCTTAAAACTTCAGTAGTTACTTGGCCGACCTGACCTAGTTGCAAATCGTGATCGGAATAAAAATGTAACTTTGATAAAATCGAAAAAGGTTCCCTTTGTTACGCAAACTAAAGCAGGTATTTTCACAAAACATGTAGATTTCCTTTGGCGTATTCTTTTCCAAAAGTGTAAAACCCCGTATACAATCACGCTTATGCTCCCAAAATGGGAACAGCAAAGCACACGAAACGTAACACAGACAAAACCATAATTATTTCACGTTTCGTAACCTCTTTTATGGCATTTGCTAGAATGCCGTTTTAAACCATTTCCTTAGTCGCCTTCTACGACATCAACGAAAGAAATGAAGGCCTTATCCTAAACCCGCGACACCAGAAACAGAAAGAGATAGAAAAGTAAAACTGACAAATTGACAATACAATTTTTCGCGCTCTGTCGGCTTAGCACAGCATGACGCGGGACGAGTCGCGCGCGAGATAGAGCTATCTGACACTGTCTAACTAAAGACATCAGAAAATTACGGGTAGTCTATCCCGAGCGCGACTCTACTCGCATGTGCTACCGTGCTAAGAGCACCGCCTTGATACCTATAAATTATTGATCGGGGACTGAAATCGAAGTGACGATAGGTCATCGACCCGCCCTAGCGCTCTGCGTGCACCAGGCAACTAATGTAATGCAGATAAACACGTCCAACAGTTGACAATCGCAATTAAAGGCCGAGGCTGTTCAATCGTAAAATAAATAGCCGGGTCCTCACTGACCGTGCCGCCTCGCGAAGCAAACGCACGAGGCATGCTTTTGTACCACGATAATGACCCGGTTCTGATTCGTACGGGTGGAATACAACAAATTACGATACCAAATTAGAAACCTCTAAAATTTGCAATGTATGTCTATGATATTATGCATGTAAACCTACCCCTTGAGTTACTGCATTAAAACAAACCGCATTAAAATCCGTTGCGTAGTTTTAATGATCTAAGCATGCATTGCGACAGACAGTGGGAAGCCACTTTCGCACCAAAATGGGTGCCTCGCGTGGCTCGGTTAGCGAGCACCCGGCTAATACCGTACGTACGCTGTTCGCGGCACCAGCGGTGGTAGGTTTTCTGACAGAGCAAAAACTATACAATGGACAACGGTAACATAGTTTAAAGTCGTGACGCCGGTGTAGCCAGAGACCTCTGCAAAATCGAACCTTCAAAGCATCCCTACAAACACAACGTTTAAGAAAACCCCAATGTTTGCTATAGAAGCAATTGGTTTCTGCAGCATTACCATGAGTTCAGTGACAAAACTGGCTAGCGACAGTTTTGAACGCACTGACAGTGGAAGCGGTCAAGGTATCGGTTGTAATATTCGAAGTTATACGAAAGAGCGCACAAAGCACAGGCCTGGAAATAACCGTTTAGTTGGTACCTCCACGCCACCGCGCCGCGCAGTTCAGCTCCGTCACTGCATTTAGAGCTTTATACCATCGCAGGTAAGTATGGTCACTGTAACCTCATGGCATGGTACTGACATGAGAGGTCCACTCCGCAGTATACATTCACGAACCGGGATTGTTGAGCCACTTGCCACTGTTCGCAATTTAGACGTGTAATCAAAGACCGATGTGACGGACTAGATGTCAGCTATTGGATTAGTATTACACGACCAAGTTACAAACATAGGTAAGTGGCTCAACAATCCCTGTTCGCGATGGTACGTCCGCCGGGGAGACGGTGGAAAGAGACTGCAACATTTTTACGCCTACACATGTTCAGGGGTGGACCTTCTGTAATTTCACCTATTCTGTGGTACTGGGGTCATATGCCATACTTGCCATACTAGTAATATAAATGCGAAAATAATTCTGTTTGTCTGTTACGTTTTCCCGCTTAAACATCTCAACCGATTTTGATAAAATTTGTCACAGACAATCTTTAGACCCTGAGAAAGGACATAGGCTAACTTTTATAGCCAAAAAAAAAACTAATCCAGGCGGAAAAAGTCGCGGGCACAGCTAGTGCCATATATTTTTTTTGGCTCCCTTGTGGCAGATATAAACGCTGGTGACTAGTGTATGACGCACGATGCACAAATAATGCACAAAAGCAACTCGAACGTATCGAGATCGTACTCTATGGTGCAATACCACCAACCAATAACAGGGAATCCCCTAGACGCTGCAGCCCGACATCACGTGGCGGCCCTGCGAACGTTATTGATATTTTACTCGCAACACAATATGCATCTCTATAGCAACATGTTACTGATGTATCCGATTTTAACTAGTTACACTATTATGACTCATACATAAAAACATGTTATGTATACAAAACAGAAAAGTAAGACTCGGACTCGCGCATGAAGGGTTCCATCCCACTATCGATACAATTATAATGTGAAATTTAGCATCGAAATATATAAACACAGAACCTGCTAAACTTAGCACAAGGTTACATGTTGCAAATTATGATCACAAGAATAGTTCCTGCCAGAAATTGTGAAAGTAAAACGGAATGCCATTGAATTGGCACTTTAAGGACATTGTTTATAATTAATAGTCTGTATTTCCTCCATTCAAATTTCTTGTCGTCTCCATGGACAACAGTTCTATTAAATTTCACGCAGACCCGGTATTAAATGTAAATATGATACATAGTCGATTTCCTTAATATCTGTGCTGCCAACAGTTCATAAATATCTTTAAAAAGGTCTTTGAGCAAACGATTTACGTTTAAATGTTTTTGAACAGATAGTAAGGAATGACTGTACAACCATAGACATGGTTTCGGAGGATGCATTCTATAAATTTCGCAATATTTTTGTCCGATACGCATTTAGTGTAACAGAGTCCGCGTAATTTATTTTTAGACTAGGTAATATTATTCTGGCAGAAAATGTATTTGGCATAATCGATAATTTATAATTTTCCGAACGATTGTTTGTCCGAAACTACTTTTCTTTTCGGACAAACTGGAGCCTATGAGTTGGATCTCATAGGGAAATTAAAAATTTATAAGTCAGGGTTGGCGGACTGTGTTACTTTCTCATTAATTTATGATCGGTACTAAGAGGGTAGACTTGGGATTAGCCCTATTATTTTTTTAATATATGTACTTTATATATCCTTATAGTAGGGATTTTGAAATTTCTTTGAAGACTAAAGTTAAAGAGGTCACTCGAACTTAATTTTTGCTTAATCATTGGTACAAATTCCTCTGACTCATTAAGTAATTTATCTTGGGATTTTCTGATAGCTACTATCTACACACCGATTTGATAATAATTATCAAGACATTAATAACATTTGATATTCAAATTAAACTTTCCATTTCAATTCAAGCTTCGTTACAATTTCAATTGAGGTCCCATTCAAATAAACGAGTACGAAATGTAGTCCTGCAGGACTAACGGTTGCGATGGCGTTACGTGATAGGGTAAATATTCGAGCGTTGGAACCGCTGTCATTATTCTCAACACTTTTTTATCAAATACTGTTGGAAATGTGTATATTATAGTCTAGTGTGTACCTATTTGCAAGACATAGACACTATATGATACATTTATTATACACATTTCTAAATAAATCTAATAAAAAAAGTGTTGAGAATAATGACAGCGGTTCAAACGCCCAAATATTTACCCGATACCAAATGTTTCAATTTTAAAGCGAGATAACGTTTCAACTGCCAAATTGAAACCGATGTTGATTTTTAGTGCGTTAGACTACCCTGCTAGACAATAAGCTACTTGTTACTCGCCAGTAAATATTTTTTTACAAACTTTATTGATGTATTGCAAATAACCCTGTATACATAAAATTCAGCCCACAGCCCTAGACGCGAAACCATCTCGCCAGATGCGTAGCAGTGGGTAGTCATCCAATCAAGCTAAAGTATGCCAAGTCTGTATTGTTGTCGAGTTGCGAATGACTAACGCCGGGCCCAGACGCCGCGCCGTGTCAACACGGACCAGTCAGTAAACATTTGAAATTAGGATGTCCTGTAGTTTTAGGTCCATACCACACGGCGTATTTTATACGCGCGGACGACGCGCGTATTAAGAACGCGCGTCTTCAGCGCCGTAGACGCTGATTGTTGCGTTTGAATTGATGATACAAGCGCGCGCATGAAGCGCGTATACGCGCGTTTAATGCGATGCAAAGGCTACGAGCAACTACAGCGCGTATACGCGCAGTATAGGCGCGTTTCACGATCACCCCGTGTGCTTAGGTTAGAAGGTTGCGTTCAAATCTCGTTTGAAGCGTTTTAAATACGCTGTGTGCTATGGGCCTTACTATGAGATCAAAGTCACCGTACTCGCTAGCCCTACTTAAAATCAAGCCACGATAAAAATGCCAGGGAGAGGACAAGATTGGTTTGGCGGATGCTGATTTCGCAAGTGACCGCTAGTAGCGCTCTAAAATTGTCCACAAAAATTTAACAGTTTGTGTTGGGAATGCACGCAGGTTTATCTATTTTATAAGTAGCATATTCATTGTTATTATGCGTTAGTGTATTATTTATAATGTAATTGTAATTTTAGGGTCCACTGTTATTTCTCAATCAATCACTCGGTCAATCGCTCGAAAGTCCGCAGGAAGAGTTCCCTAAATTAAGGTATAATGTTCGTCTTTGTAGTTTTAAATTGTTTCGTACCTACTTGCTATTTTTTTATGTATTGGACAATAAATAGATATACATTTTGGACATTGGTGCCAACATAACATATGCCGGTGCACCTTTAATTAAATTTGCTAGGCAAGCTCAAAATAAATTAGAACAGATGAGAAATTTCGTGATGTAAATGATTGGGGTGACAGAATCACGGTGATTTTTCACAGTGACATTTCAGGAACGGGAGTGATTGTCACGCCGATACAAAGTCGCAGTTTTCCCCAACATATGCAGAAAAACATCATAAATAACGTTCAGGTAATTATTCCATTCCGGTTACGGTTTGCGGTCAGCGTACGTAAATGGTAAACAAGAAGTTATCTATGAAGGAAAGATAATTAATTAGCTATCGCTAACTAGCGGTTGTATTGTATTAATTACTTAGATAATTATATAATCGTCGCAATCACCACGATCATAATGCGTATTAGAAAGAGAATAAGATTATTTCGTCATAAACTTAAATCTAACAAATCCATGCGATATTGCCCGAAAAGTTTCGGGTTCAGAATTTCCATTTCTCTCTCCATTTTTCCAAAGGAAATAGGCTCAGGTATAATAGGTATATATTAGGCGACAGGCTAGCAACCTGTTGATATTGTACCTCTAACTTAACAATTGGTAAAATGTGATAGAAGTGGCTACGCTACGAAGCGTGAAATAAGTCATGGATTTGACTATGTAGCGTTTTGTGTGCTCTACCTGCACAATTTAGAACTACAGTGTTAAGTCCCCGGAATTTAACTTAGCATAATTTTAAGTAATTTTCATGCAAAAAGCGATGCGCGAATTTACCCCACAGCTTAAAATCTGGCCGGGGACTATAATTATTGTAAGTTAATTTTGTAGCTTTACGAAGCATTAAGCAAATACGTTAAATATCTTATTAAAAACAGATGTCAATGAGATAACTAAGTCACAGGTCACACGTGAGATCTGAACCCAGTCGAAAGTAAAAGCGCTACTCGAGAATGTCACCAAAATACGCAGTTTCTCGACGAGATAAATTTAAATAAACAAAAGGTACGAGGGCTGCACTGAAAATTTCGGGAAACTAATATTTAAATACTATTTTTTATCACGTATTATACCTTTTTACAATCGTCAAAGTTTCTATATCTTAAAACACTGGCCACATAGAAAAAAAAAACAATGGTTCGGTTTCAATTGTTTTTTGAACTTGATGAGTCGCTGCTCAACATGGAATTGTCTCGTGAAAATTTAAGACCTATGATTTACTGCGACTTTAAAAGTGGATTAACACAAAAATAATGTGGAGACCGGATGATTGCTGCTTTTAATAATGAAGCACCTTCGATGACTACAATATACAGGTGGTTTTCGGAATTTCAACGTGGCCGTGTTTCCCTCATGGACAATGTGCGTGAAGGTCGACCAAAATCGGCAGTCACCCAAGAAAACATCGATGTTGTGCGTAAACTGATTACGGAAGACCGACATGTGACATATCGGGAAATTCAGGAGTGTCTGGGCATTAGAATGAGTCAAATACAAATTATTCTACAGCAAGAGTTAGGCGTGCGAAAATTGTTTTCCCGGTGGATACCTCATCTGTTGTTCGACAAACAAAAAACGACTCGTGTCGATTAGTGCCCCAAAACTTTAAATAAAATCAACAGAAGAAGCTCAAATGCAGTTTTTAGTATTGTATTGGGTGATGAGTCATGGATATACGCATATAAGCCTGAAACTAAACACCAATCTCGAGTATGGGTCTATGAAGGCGAGATTAAGCCGACAAAAGTGGTTCGCTCTCGCAGCACGGGCAAAAAGATGATGGCTACTTTTGTCTCCAAATCGGGTCACGTGGCTACAATTCCTCTTGATGATCGTAGAACAGTCAATGCCAATTGGTATGCAACCATTTGTTTGCCGAGTGTGTTTGGTGAACTGAGAAAAAAAAACATCAATCGTCGCATCATCCTTCACCATGGAAATGTCAGCTCCCATACGGCTCGGTTAACAAAGGACTATCTAGACGGTGAAAAAGTCGAATTACTTGACCATCCTCCATACAGCCCTGACTTAAGTCCCAATGACTTTTTCACATTCCCCAGAATCAAAGATAAGTTACGTGGTAAGCAGTTCCAGACGCCAGAAGATGCCGTGGAGGCGTACAAAACGGCCATTTTGTCGACCCCCCCTTCAGCGTTCAATGAGTGCTTCAAAAACTGGTTTGAACGTATGGAAAAGTACATTTAATATAAGGGAGAATACTTTTAAAAGCAATAAAATTACTTTTGATCATTTTAACTGCATATTTTTTTCTATTCCCGAAACTTTCAGTTTGACCCTCGTACATTCGTTGATTACATGAGATATCGATGTGAATACATTACAGCACATTACATGTAAACAATTATCAGATAAGGTCTGATGAGCATTTCTTTACCCTACTAGGTAATGTTACTTGCACATGGCTGAATACTTACTTTCTCGTGTACCTATATTTTTTTTTTCAAATTTGATCTTATACATACTCGTACATATGTACATACATCACGCCTGTATTCCCAAATGGGGTAAGCAGAGCACACGAAACGCTACACAGACAAAACCATTACAATTTCACATTTCGTGGGTGACCCCAGCATTTTTTTTTAGGTTTTGCATTGGCAGGAAAAATAAGTAGTAACAGGTTGCTATGCTAGCCTGTCGCCTAAAATATACTTCTGTTGCCAGTGCGTTTGGAGCTTTAGACTTGTTTTTTTTTTATCGTGGAGAAATTTTCACCGCGTTATTTTCTGGCAACTGCAGAAAACACTAAAAAATTTAACAGTCCACAGTGAGTTAGAGACTGTTACAATTGTAAACACATACATACATACATATTCTCACGCCTGTATTCCCAAGAGGGGTAGGCAGAGCACATGAATTCAAAAATCCAGTGCCACGTTTTGCAGTTTCAGGACAATCAGATGGTTAAACGTGACATTGCAGTGACAGGTTGCTAGCCCATCGCCCACAATACACTTACCTCTTTCCCAGAGTCGACTCTTACGACACCCACGGGAAGAAAGGGGGAGGTGCTATTCTAACCCGACACCACACGGCAATTGTAAACACTTTTTTTTTAATTCACATCTCGAGAGCACAAAACAGGGCTTTTATTGCAACCTTTTTCTAAGCAACTCTATCACAGTTTTCTAACTTACGGGGCAGACTAACAGCACAAAAGATATTAATTATAGCGTAGGCATATAAAACTATAGTGGCACTTGTCTAGTTGTGTGATTTATTATCGATAATAATGAGTAAAATATTTTTACTTTAATGTCATTGTTACTTAAATAACAACGTTACATATTTTGTGTCAAAATGCATGCATTTTAAAGCGTAATAAATTCCCATTCTGATATACATTTTTTTAATGTAGGCTAATGGAAAACACGTTCGAGGCATTTCATTTAAGATTTATAATTTCACAGTTCCGGTAGTTACGCTTGAAACGGTTGCAGAATCGCGCGTTTCAAGCGGACGGCAATCGGGATCGGGACCAAAGCGTCTAGTGTGTTCAAAACGATGATGAATTCGATATCGATTTCGTTTGCAAATTAACGCGGAATTGTATGGAGACGTTTCGACCGCGGCAGTTGTGCAAACGTTCCGCTGGCGGCACTGTCTCAGTTTCTATACAATTTTGCAATAACTCGCAAACGAAGTCGTTATCGACTGCATGATCGTTTTAAACACACTAGACGTACAGCCAACTGTACGGAGATATCGTGTATGTGAGTTATGTCTACGTGTCCGTTGCTTGAGCGCAATTTATATTGAGATAGGTAAGTCCCTAATCCAGCGCAGTTTCAATTTGGCCAAAGAAACTGTACTCCATTCTAGAGACCAAATATTTAACACGGTATACCTACCAATCGTACACAACGGACCCTGAATGTAAATGCAAATTCCCAAGCGACTGGCCGCGTCCCTGATTTCCTCCTCAGTATGCGTAAGTATCCAGTTCTATGTTTTTGATGCTTCCAGTCACCATCCGCTACATTCAACTGTTACTGTGTTAAACAGGAACATTTACTTCGTTTTAATACGCGCGAGATGTTTTTTTACATCTATTCTTGGATAAGATCAGCTATAGTATTTAATAGAAAATAGTGCCACATAATATATAACAGCTTATTTAACCTTCCGCATACCAGGTGGAAAATATAGACGTCCCATACAAGGTGGGGTCAAAATTGCACTCACTTAAATCTGATATTGTGAAGCATTGAGTTATTATTGTCGATGTAATAATTTATTTTCTAGTTTTTGGGTATATTCTTGTACGAATAAATGAAAAATATATGTATAAGAACAGCATATTCATCCATTAACATTTAACCAAAACTAGTACTTCTTTTACCATGAAAAAAACCTTATCTCAGTAATCAATTTTTTTTGTGAGATCATGACATAATTTTAACCCATTAATGGTCAAAATGAAACTAGCAGAGATTCATCAAAAATTTGTTGATTTTATAATTAAAGAGGATAAAAGGAATTAGGAAATGAGAAAAAAAAAATTTTTTTTTTTAGGCATTTTTGCGAGTTTTCTCACCTTTTCGGTAGAGTTTGGAGCGACGTTATTGTCGACAAGGTGGAGATTTATTTATTATTATAAAACTGTGCCCAATCATATTACATTTAGCGTCAACAATTTAAATTTTTCCCTTAATTTTAAGTGTTCCCAAATTGGCACAGTGACCAAGAATGGGTTAACAGTAATTATGAACGTTATTT
The DNA here is from genome assembly GCA_005406045.1 of Adoxophyes honmai. Taxonomy (NCBI): domain Eukaryota; kingdom Metazoa; phylum Arthropoda; class Insecta; order Lepidoptera; family Tortricidae; genus Adoxophyes; species Adoxophyes honmai. The sequence continues at coordinate 270,018 of BHDV01019310.1, forward strand.
TAGAATATAATATAATAAAGGTAATTTAATCATTTTTTTGTAGATTTGCGTAGTTTTTGCACAGATATATAAACAATCAGGCAAACAAAAACGGTGCAACAATTTTTCCACAGGAACGCGTTGATTAGTGGTCTTCGGCTCCTGGGTATTGGGAGCATCTTTGACGTGAATAAGGTCTTTTTATTTGCCACCATTTACCATCTTTTGCTATAAAAATATAGTTAAAATGGGTTGATGGCTTGACTGAAAGCCGATCCTTGTACTTTTTCCGGCTCAATTGCATCATATTCTAAATCGGAACTATTTTCCTTTAAATATCGTTAAATTGTCTGATCGCGGAGTTGGCGCGGTATTTTCACTAAAAATAAATAATGAGTACATTACAATTACTAAGTAAAATCCATAAAAAATAATACAAACCTCACAAAAGTTACATACTTTTTTGACGACGTCCCGTACAAGGTGGGGTCTGAGACGCCAGAATACGCCTAACTTCTAAACGCGTGCGCGCAAAATTGACTCACGGGTACTGTAGATTTCGCAACGTGTCCCGCGCAGCTACTCAAGGGTACAACTTAAGAGCGCTATCTGTTTAAAAGTTATCCCCGATTTATTTGGTCTGGGGTCTGTAATACCCCACCTCGTATGCGGAAGGTTAAAAGTTACTTCGTCGAAAAAGAACGTGGATATTCTTTAAAATATCGTTCGTTTCTCCGTTGGTCCTACTCTAATGATTGAAGCAGACGGGAGAACAATTAAAATTCACGGCAAACAACATGTATTGCTGACATTTGAGCTACGGGTTATCAAAACCTAATAAACAGTAGGTATTTGGATTATTCGCTTCGTTCTTATCGTTTTGTCTCGTTCTTTAAAGTTAAAAAAAAACTTACAAGCCTTATTTCCCTATTCATCAAATTAGACCCATTTGCGTCGGAGCCTGATTATTAATTTATTAGTTTTAATATTATTATCAACTAGCCTTCCGCCCGCGGCTCCGCCCGCGTGGAACTCGGTTATATTGCGGTATAAAGCACAACTATAAGAAAACTTCTCGTTTCAAACGACACACGGCGCCATCGATCTATCATCTATCGATCGGTTATCGATTGATATCGATCTATCATCGATCGATATCGATCTATCAAGCAAACTATATTTTTGTTTTCCCTCGGGAACATTAATTTTTTCCGGGATAAAAAGTAGCCTATGTCACTCTCCGTGCCCTAAACTATCTCTACCTAAAAAATCACGTCAATCCATCGCTCCGTTTAGCCGTGAAAGACGGACAAACAAACAAACAAACAAACAAACAAACAAACAAACAAAAAAAACACTTTCACATTTATATATTGGTAAGGAAGTGATGTGATTATTTATTATAAAAACCAAACACAGTGACCAATGATACTGACCCAATTGTTAAAATCGATTTTGCGAATGGTCAGTAACGAATAACATACATTTGTAAAGCCTTAAATTCACCAAGGAGGTGCGAAAACCGTACTAAGTATATGAACAGCTGGCAGTTAAAAGCAAAGTTCCAAAAATATATGTAATAAAAATAATTTCCACGCGCCGGTGTCGCTATCAGATAAGATAGTGTACGTGTCAGATCACATTAATATTAACCCGATTTTCTTTTCACGATGACATATTGCTTGTTTTTGACGTATTTAGTCCAATCTATACCTACCGTTACTTAAATCTTTATACAAAGTCAGCTACTATATTGATACTGAATCCTCACATATGAATTTGACGATATTCTTTCGAGTTTCTAATTTTTCGTAACTTCCATAGTGTAACAGACAGAGGATAATTCAACTCAACTATGTTTAAAATGAATTGTGCAAATTTTGACTGTCATTGACCACAGCATTTATTTAAGAGATGTATCCGATACTGATGTATCGGCAATACTTCCTATTTACCGATATTATTATGTCGATGGCAACTATATTTTTACAAACAATATTTATCGTATTTTTAAATTTCGCGCTTCAAGAACGTAATGTCAGCACGCGCGCTTACTTCATGGTCTTAAAAGTTAAAATACACTAATATATTTCATTTTGGTTTCCAGATTTTAATGTTTAACAGTTCGCAATAATCGATCTTTCTTTTTATCGATTCTTATAGTTCAATGAACACGAACATAAACGTAACGCATTGTTGGTTGCTAAATAAATTAAAAACATTTGGTATGGAAACCGTAACTGCTGTGGAAATCTCCATACAAAATGCCAATTTCATAGCTAGGAGTAATACTTTTCATGGCATCGTTAGATACTCAAGGCAACGGCACCTCGTGAGCTATAAGGGGGCGTCCATAAATTACGTGAGGTGTTTTAGGGGGG
>BHDV01019310.1:277698-309289 GCA_005406045.1 Adoxophyes honmai
AAGCCCGGCACCACAATCATATTTATGGTCTAAACATTAATAGGTTTCATACTTGGCCTTTCGTTCTGATACATACTGTATATCCTTTCAGACAAAAAACGAATTGTCCAAATCGGTCCAGGCGTCTTCGAGTAATCAGCGAACACACAAAAAAAATGATAATCCACCTTTTTTGAAGTCGGTTAAAAATAGGTACTCGAGAGGTGGCTGCGAAGCTTGAAATAGTCATTGTTTTGACTATGTAACATTTCGTACGCTCTCCCTACCACATTTGGGAACACAGACGTGGTTTTGTGTTTCGTTCCACCGTGACAGGCATATTCTATTTCGCGCGCACGCCTTACCGTGTTACGCTTTTGTATTTATTCCTGAGACAATATCTCAAATTCGAGCTTAAAATACTTTTCAAAATGTAATTTATCGTACCACCAAATAAGGCTTTTATTATAGTGGGATATCTGGGCAACAAGCCGCAGCCTGAATACTAAAACCAGGGCAAGGACCTCATAAATAGGAGAATTCCTCGCTGAGCCGGCTGAAGCCGATTCGCATTCTGGGATGATCTGTCTAGATTGCCAACACGGCATAGTATGAGAAAGTACCATCGCGAACAGGGACTGTTGAGCCACTTACCTATGTTTGTAACTTGGTCGTGTAATACTAATAATCCAATAGCTGACATCTAGTCTGTCACATCGGTCATTGATTACACGTCTAAATTGCGAACAGTGGCAAGTGGCTCAACAATCCCGGTTCCTGACTATACATACATCAAAATTACGTCTAAATTCTAAAATGGGGCAGGTAGAGCTCACGAAACGCTACATAGACAAAACCATGACTATTTATGTTTCTCAGCCTCTTTTAGAATAATTTTAGGTTTTATGTTAAGAGGTATTATGGATTCGTAGCCACTCGTAGCTTTTATTTTACCACTCTCAACACCATTCTAATTCTTCTGGGGATGCCAATCGTAAGAGGCGAAAGAGGCTTAAGCATGCTTGAGGCGACAGGCTAGCATCCTATCACTATCATACCTCTTTCATCTAATTTTAATCCTAAAATTCGTGAGATGGTCGTGGTTTTGTATGTGTAACATCTCATGCTGTGCGTGCCCAATGCCCATGCGTGCATGTCTGCCCCATTCGGAAACACAGGTGTGATATTTCTGTATGTATGTACGTTATGACTACAAATATTTCCAGGAGCTAGTCACGTTTCAAGATGTTACATTTGTTATAAAAACACTGACTCCTCAATGTAAAGTATCCAAGAACTAAATTAGTCGTACGCGTAAACGACAGTTGTAGGGTCCATGTCAGTACTGGCTAACTATACTAAGAACATCCGTAAATACCACGGTTGCAATGAATAAACGAACGAACGAACACTCGGATTATTACACTATTACATGAATAGTCGTCAGAATGAAACTGCTTTGATGGCCGCGCGCAACGGTTCACTCAGTAGGAAGTCGTGGCAACTTCAGTAATTGGTTTAGCTATCGCAAGTTACATACATCACGCCTGTATTCCCTAATGGGGTAGGCAGATCACACGAAACGGTACATAGACAGAACGCCGAGTATTTGCAATACTGCCAAGACCGAGCTCGTACCTAATAATTGTACAGGAAATGGTGGAATTAATCAAGCAGTTGCGAGACAAAACTATTGGTATTTGGGAAACACAAGTTTAAAACGAGGCATGGTCGACAATAACACCATTTTCATCGTGCGATAAGAATGAATCACCAATGAATGGTAATAACTTCAAACCGACGATAGTTACAACAGATGGATCTGATCTGGGTCTCTAATGTTTTGTCCTATTTTTGCTTTCTCATAATGAACATTTGTCCTAACACTCATATGTTGTATTTTTAGTTTTAATTTTATTTCAAGAACGATTGTTTTGACGCCCCGCTCGCTTCACTTGCTTCGCTATGAATGGTCATAAAACAAACCTACCTATTTGATTTCTAACTATTTTTGAATTATGGAAAATAATTGTTATTGCAATTGATCGTTAGGGCTAATGCCCATTAGGACAAAACAGTTCGAGAAAATGATGTTAGGACAAACGATGGCAGGGATCTTGAGGGAGATCCCCAACAGATCATCCTTAACTCATTCAGCTTGATGGGTTACTTTTTTTTAATACAAATTTGGCCAGCTTGAAATATTCGAAATTAAAAAAACAAAGCAGAAGCCGTCATTAGAGACCCAGTTTGTATAAATAGAGGAACAAAAGATGGAAGAATCCGAATAGAAACCATTCCTATCATGCGTAACCCGCGTACACATAAGTATTCAAAACAATGGAACGTATAAAATTGTAAATTGCACGCAAACTAATCTTAATACAATTAGTTACATTTCGCAGAACAACGTATTGCTGCCTAGTAACGAGACCACAATTAGATTAAAAATAATCGGAGCAGCTCGCGTAGTGATATCGTGAATCGAGTGCGAGTGACGAGTACGGTGACGTCACCACTCCAAAATGGCCGCGACGTCATATATTAAATGAAATCGCATATTTGTTCTTGCTTTTATCAGCTGGGACAAGATTAAGAATTGTGACGTCAATTACATTTCAACACACGTCCACTAAGATTGTTCGTGGTATGAAACACGTCAAAATTTAAATACTTCTTAGTCGTTATCTAACCAAAAATTTCGGCGAAATCCATTAACCAATGCAGAATTTTTTATTTATTAAATGCATTTCAGAATTTTTAACAGTGTGGTTTAGAATAACACCTCACCATTTCTTTCGTGGACGTCGTAAGAGGCGACTAAGGTAATAGGTTTAAGTATGCTCTACCTCTTCCATCTAAGTATTAAAACCCAAAATTATGCTAAAAAGTGGCAACGAAACGTGAATGTTATGGTTTTGGCTTTGCAACGTTTCATGTGCTCTGCCTACCCCATTCGTGTATACAGGCGTGCGGTATGTTTGTATGTATGTATGCTGTTAGATAGCAACTTAGCATTTTAGTAGTTGACGACATACAGCAAACAGCGAGGTTGGGCGAAATGAGTCATAGGAATACCAGTTGCGAATTAGCGTTCATCCTACCCGACCCGTGTAGATATATCGCAATCGTTATGCACTAAGATTGTTGACAAAGATATCTCTCATTGTTGTAAAGAATCACCGATTAAAATGTCCACAAATGCTTACCAGTTCAGTGCACATAATGCCCACCAAAAACGCTACATAGTTAGCCATGACTGTTTCAAGTTTCCAAATTTGAGCCGATTTTAAGCCATGAGAACATGAGATACAATAGTGACAGGTTGCTAGTCTGTCACCTAAAATATACATACATACATACATATTCTCACGCCTGTATTCCCAGGAGGGGTAGGCAGAGCACATGAATTCAAAAATCCAGTGCCACGTTTAGCAATTTCAGGGTAACCAGATGGTTAAACGTGATATCGCAGTGACAGGTTGCTAGCCCATCGCCCACAATACAATAACCCTTTCCCAGAGTCGACTCTTACGACACCCACGAGAAGAAAGGGGGAGGTGCTATTCTAACGCGGCACCACACCATACCCTAACCCTAACCTATTTCCTTAGTCACCACTTACGAGATAGAATAACAAAACAAATTGATTTGTTCAAAGATGACGTAGATAGATGACGGAATTCCAACACAACTTCCCGTTACAAGTATTGCAGTTTTATATCGTCATTTCGAATAGATAAGATGCAACGTGTACAAGCTTTTAAGAGGAAATGGAGCGGTCATATTTTGTATGGAAACGTAGTCCCCTGATTCCTCGCTGGATATTACCCGTAGAACAATGATTTTTTACATCAACAATCTAATGATATATTAGCATGTTCCTATGTTTTCCTTTTTTTCTTTATTGAATTATTAAAGGAGATATTAACCTTCAAAAACATGAAAAATTGGTAAGTTTTTTCCGTTGTGTTCAAACCTCTAGAAACCAAGTTTAACACAATTATATCAAAATATAAGAACATAGGAACACAGTTATGTCATTTTTTTAACATTTAATGAAAAAACATATTTAATCGGTTAAGTTTTGGAGAAGAAATCAGGGGACTACAAAACGTTGTTTTTGAATAATTTTCATAGGTATTTTCGGTCCGAGCTGTAGTTGTTCTTATCGCACTCGACGTTGTCTGGGCAGGTTACGGCGCGACAGCAATAGATTTAGCAAATACCTATTTTTCAATTCCCTCGACCGGCATATTTCCTCTTAAGAGAAACAGATGTAAACAACAATAGGAAGACCTGAAAGAATTATTTACAGAGATAACGCAACATGACGCCTGTATTCCCAAAGAAAGTAACATAGTAGACGAAATATAACAGAGAATAAATCTCAACATCTGCGCCTTCTTTTGTGCTACCCTATTTGGTGTAAAGTTTATTCCTCCTCCCTTTTTGAATTTCGCTGTTAGCATTACTTTCGTTTACTAATCCATATACATTTTAATTGACTCCAGTTCAAATTCAAGCTCCGTCATTTCAACCCAGAAGGTCAGAAATAGCTCGATGCTTTCCTACCCTAAGTTTCCCGTAAGATTAGAGCTTCCAAATGGTTCTCCACCACAGACTTATATCGAAATAGATGACTCAAGTGTCTGTACTTCGCGTGCCAAAAAGGAGCCAAAAGGGAGAGCAGTGCTCTTCCTTTGACGCGATTTAATTTAGATTTGTACCACTTAGATTAGGTTTAACTGCCTAGAGACAGGACAACTTGAATAATGCGGCGTCACCTTTGAATCGGTTTCACTCGGACTGTCAATTCCCATCACTAAAGCGCTCATGTGACGTTACAGTAGGTAGAGAAAAAAATGGCACGCTTGGTTTTCGATGTAAGTCTGTGTTCTCCACACAACAGTGGCAATACAGTCACAAGCAAATAAACAGCACACAACTATGCCACGCTATCGTTTCTCACGGCACGACGCGAGCATGAATGGTGCGAGTGTACGTCAGACCACGCAGCGCTATTCGCCAGGCCCTACTGCGTGCGCGCAATCGTCTAATCAGCTGACGCACGCGCCGGAAGCGATCTCGTAAACCGTGAATGCACCGGAAACAATTTGATCTTTGCATAATCAGTAAGTTGTATGGACATCTCTTTGGGACTAGTCTGCTGGCGTGCCATTGGCGTCTCTTTCGCGTAGCCATAAAAGAATAGAAACGACATTTTTTCTTCCTAAAGGGGAAAGCGTATTTCCGTAGAGCACTTTTGCAGAGTCGGTATTTCTATAGGTAGTTAAGAATTATGTTGTAAACATAATAGACCTGTTTGTGAGCGAATCGGCTTTTAAGTATTATTTACTCTTTTCTCTCGTCGTACATTTCGGGTAATTCTAATTTCTGCTCTTATCAGAACATCGCTGATATAATCAGTATACGTTCTTCGAGGGCACCTTCGCCAGATGTGCCAGCCCTAACACAATAAAATTGTAAATATATTTCAACACCCTCGCTTCATTCTCCTCACGTGCCCAAGGCAACGCAACATTCCTTTCTCTGTCCTGGTTACAGACCATACTTTTCTCTAATCACGCTATTACGTGGACTCCTTTTTCTCCTATTGAAATTAAAAAAGTAACTTTTAATTTTTGATGGTATGCCACAATTATTAGGAAATGCTCTGGTATTATGATACCAGGAACACTAGAACCAAGATTCCCTGACAAGAAGAAATAACAATAAATCTTCATTACATTACTGTCTCACCCAAAAGACATAGGCAAGGAACCTGTAGGCTCAGCGCAGGAACACGCGCGAGTCGTTTCGCGTGGGATAAACTATCTGTCACCTTCTGATGTCTCCAGTTAGACAGTGACAAGTATAGATTATCTCGCACGTAACTCTACTCGCGCCCTGCGTGCTAACCCGGCTGGAACTTTAATAGCCAGGCTGGGTAGCAAGCGCGCGCGACAGTCACCATGTTGGCAAATCGGTGAACTAAATTGTGAATGGATGAATTGAATGGGAGAGGCCAGGATACGGGTCGCGGAGCATCCCGTGGCCTGCTCCCAATACGGGGCACCATAAATCCATTCACGGTTTATATTGACATTTTATTATTTTTGCGTCTGCCCGGGTTATGATATGTTGTATGTTTGGGTAACGTTTCCTATTTTCATAACAGTTCAAGGTCAAACGAATGTTTTGTGTTTATTCATGAATCACGAATATATTACCAATGACCTATTCGTTTTCGAATGCGAGTCTGGCTAAATCACTCCTAATAGTACGATGGAAAAGGGAAATCTAGCAATGCTTCATGTTTACTTCAACGCCATCCCCTTAATTTAACAGTAATCTAGAACTGTCTCTTCACACAAACAAAAGAATACAAGGAATTTCGTGTACTATCTATCCGTAATTTTCAGAATAAATCTGCGACTACATGCAAGCATACTTCTTTTAAGTAAGACAAACAATCTTACAAAAGACATGGCTGTAAAAATAAGGGTCTCTCCACATCTATCGATGCGGAACCTGCAGTCGCCGTCAGAAAAATGATTAATGCCTTCACAACAACTCCGAAAAAGACGTCGCCGAATCTGCTGAAGACGGCTGAACCATCTCTTTTTAAATCTTATGAGCTATCGAAGATTCCGCGTCTATATCTGTAGTCGAACCTAATCAGGGTATAGTTGCACTTACCAATAACGACGAGGTCGATATCACTGGTCGGCAGGTAGAGACCGGTGCGGAAGCTGCCGAACACTTCGACGCGGGCCTGGGGCCATAGCGTGAGGATGGCACCGCGGATCCTGTTCACCACCGTTGAGCGGACCAGGTGTTCCGTCTCCGTAGGTGACATATACGTGAAGAAGTGTTCGATCTCCTCGTGTAGCCTGGGAACAGATTGAAGAGGTTAGGGCTAACCTTTTGAGCGCCAAGAGAAAACAAATGAACGGAAATCTGTTCGAACTTCATTGATCGCGTTACTTGAACCGCGTTTACTCTTTAGTGTTCTGAATTGTTACGATCATAGCCGTCATTTGTTCATGCGGGCATTAAATTGTGTGTTTGTGAAAACACTTGAGCGGAACGAATCATCGAACAAATTCTGAGTACCAAGTGAAAACACGGCAGAGTCATCATCATCAGCTCACTTTTCCCTTTGATTTGTTATCAAAACTAGGGTGGGATGTAGCTAGTTGTTTTATGCTCTTTTGATCTGTTGTGTAGCCAAATGAGCTGTATCGTAAAGTACAATAAAAACCAATGGGAATAGCTAGTTGAGCTTCATTTGACAATAATATAAACGACGTTGGGTTACGAGGACCTTCAAGAGTGTTGCAGTCTTCCTTAGTTACCTAAACCTTCAGTCATTCATGTATCAGTTTAACAAAGCCAGATCGACGTATACGAGATAATCATTTTAAAAATTACCATCTTAAGTGAACGCATCACACCTAATTCTGTCGTTATACAACCTCATATTGCAGCTCTATCAGCGAAGCTGACGTAACTTTACAATGCAAACGGAATCGTAAAGGTTAAAAATACATTAAACCTGACGCCTCTGCTACCTAGAGCAGGAAGTGCCATCTTCGATAGCAGAAAGTTCAAGGTCACTGCTATCATATCAGATCGTTTGTTTACAGTGCGTGCGTTGCGTAATCCCGCACGTGCGCCGACGCAGCCCCGCTACCGACACATTCACCACCTTACCGCCGCTCGCGCACGGCTGTGTTTCGCTATAAACGCCGACCGCTATACATTTGTTGGCGTGCTAAAAATATGCAACCGCACTAATGGACCGAGACTTAAATATAGTTCGCTGTATGCGTTGACTTATTTAGATCCAAGATTGAGAAACGCTGGGCATTGTTCGTCTAAGGACAGTGGTGATTGAATTATAACTCTCGGTGAAGTTGTTAAACCGTTTATGATAGAGCAATTAAGCTCACTTTTTTGACTGTAATAATAATCTATTGCTAAAAGATAATCACGCCTATGTTCCCAAACGAGTTGGGCAGAGCATACAAAATATTACATAGACAAAACTATGACTATACCACTTAGTGTCTAAGCATTTACTTCCAGCATAGGTAGGTTTAAAAATAGATAAAGGACGTATGCCTATAGTGACAGGTTGCTAGGCTGTCGCCTAGACCTATTTAATTAGACACTCCTTACGAAATCCACGGATGAAATGGAGAGGTGTTAATCTAATCAGACACCATACAGAAAAAACAAAACCCAAACAACGATTATTTCCATAGTATTTGCGTTACATTATTTTGAACTACGAAACTACAAGTGTAGTAAACATAGGCATTGTAACGACTTGAAACTTGGCAGCTAAATAGTTACCTATTTGTATTCTATAAATTAAACCGCAATAGCATTAAAAACAAAGCGCGCGATAACAGGTGGATATTAAAGCTTAAACAATATTTATGACGTTGAAAGGAAAAATACTCTTTACAATACATTTGCTTACTTTAAGGAAATATTGATTAGGTTTTCGTTGTTTAGCTTTAGTTCTGTGTTTTTGTCCTTAAACCTATTGGATTTTAAAAGCCTAACAGTTAGCCAGGTGTACTGACATGTGGCTCTGTCTGACGAAGTTATTCGGTGCGTTGTGTTCTTAGGAAGGAAATAATACTACGAAGTAGGCAGACTACAGAACGGCATTCTCTTATATTCTGACAATACTTCTCCCGTTCAATTCACGTTCATCCCTCTCGTGAAACATGCTCGACGAATAGGCGCATACATACATCACGGCTGTATCCCCTGGGGTAGGCAGAGCATACGAAACTTCACATAGTCCAACCATGACTATTTCACGTTTCGCAGCCGTTTTTTGCATATTTTAGGTGTTAGGTTGATAGTGAAGAAGTCTGTCGCCTAAAGCATGCCTAAACCTATTTATCCCAAGGCGCCTCTAACGACATCCACGGAAAAAATGGAGAGGTGTTATTCTACACCCGGCACCACACGATGAATACGCACTAAGTATATTATAAGTCTAAAATCCACGAGATCTATGTCGCAGCGTGAAACTGAACCAAATTAGATTTCCTCCTAGCTACACAAGGCGCGACAATCGCCAATGCGGTTGGCTGACAGTTATACATTTTATATTGGAATTGAAATGGTTGCCACGCCGGTGAAGTAGGGCAAGCATAGCACGCGTTATCAGGTTTGCCTTCATCATAACTTAAAATGCCAGCCAATGCAGGCATTCCGTTGTCAGCCACCAAACGGCCTCAGCAAGGACGCCTTTCACCAAAGATCTCTAATATACTTGCATATAGTGCATATCTATATGCAGTCGTAAACACCTTGTGAGGAATGCGATACAGAGCATGATTGAGTTGACATTGGGTTATGTAATTTTTTTTATTAATGTCGTTTTCTCTCGTCGCCAATTTATCTTTCATCCGGTTCGCGGGACCATTAAAGACATATTCTAGTTTTTAACTATAGCCATTGGCTTACAAGGCGATCGGTAACATCGTTTAGAGATTCCATTAAAGCAGGGGTTCCCAACCTTTTCTTGGTCAAGGACCATTTTAATACTAGTCTTGTTGACAGGGAACACAATCCAGGTATAATAAAACAAATTGCAATAATCAAACTGACACTAATTAAAATTTATATAGCAAATTGCTTTTTACACCAAAATTAATCAAGTGAATTCGATTTCATGGCATCCTTGCAGTGTCTGCCTTTTTGTAAATCAATGAATTCTTCCTGGTTTTCTTCTGTAACTGCAATTTAAATTGATTGGCGGACCATATTTTGAGTTCCGCCGACCACGGGTGGTCCACGGACCACTGGTTGGGAACCACTGCATTAAAGGTTGTGTTGTCATCATTGTTCAAATAAGACACAGATGACGTATTTCTGTTATCCAATATATAATTTAAAAAAATTAAAGGGGTTATTACAAGAAGCTTAAGCACTTTTACGAGAACTTGCTCTGATTCAAAAGCATGAAGAAAATTGGTTTTGTTTACTGTGGTACAAATATCTTCATGTACAAGTCAGACTCTTCAATGACAAATTTTTAATCTAGTTATGTGCAAATTTGATATGTATACTATGGCATATTGTAGATCAATCAAGACAAAAAAAAAGTCATACATACCTACTTATTATTTTTATCATCCATATCATAATTTCTTAACTGGTACATTCAGACACAATGAGCAAATGGCCTACTTTATGAAACCCATATGCACTATGCAGTGATAGCAATATAAAATTTTACATTGTAAGATTACATTCAAATTTTGAACACCTGAAAAACGAGGTTGGTGTTTTATCACCATTTTAGCCTTTCTTTGCACTTTGTATTTATGTTATCTTTGAATACTTTCAGAATTATTAAATGAATGTAGGTAGATAGTTACATATTATTATGCAACTATACACAATTAGGCCTCTTTTCCATGTACGGTTTTTAGCCATAAAAAACTATGGTTAATTAACCGTGTGTAGACACGGTCGTCAGTGTTGTATGGATCACTATGGACGCTTGTTGATGGCGCCGGGCCGTAGTTCTGCCGTGTCCGTCAACAAGCGTCCATAGTGATCCATACAACATTGACACAACCGTGTCTACACACGGTTAATTAACAGAGTAGTTTTTACGGCTAAAAACCATCCGTAGAAAAGAGGCCTAAGGCATCAAAACACTTTAATTTTCATGAAATTTTCACAATCTACTTCTCGTATTACTCTTTTATTATGCTTACTTAAGTAACTATTACTTTCTCGTTTCACTCCTCTTGACTTCATTAAAGGAAAATGGTGACAATAGTGCATAAAAAATTGAAATATCAATTAATAATGAACATTAATCTAATACATACATACATACATATTCTCATGCCTGCATTCCCAAGAGGGGTAGGCAGAGCACATGAATTCAAAAATCCAGTGCCACGTTTAGCAAATTCAGGGTAACCAGTTGGTTAAATGTGATATTGGAGTGATAGGTTGCTAGCCCATCGCCTATAATACACTAACCCTTTCCCAGAGTCGACTCTTACGACACCCACGAGAAGAAAGGGGGAGGTGCTATTCTAACCCGGCACCACACGGGTACAATCTAATACAATACTTTCAAAAATGAGTAGTACCAGTATACACTACATATTTGGTAGAAATGGGTAAGTATAGATACATAAATTTCAAAGCATATCATTGTTTGTATAGGTACTTATCTAACATCACAGTCGGGACAAAACAATTTAGCTATTACAATTTTATTTACGCACTGCTAGGTGTTACACTTAATTAATTCTGTACCTAACTGTGTGTATTAAGTAATTAATTTATTTAATCACCTAATGGAGTAAGTCAAATGTTTTATATTTTACTAGCTTTCCGCCCGCGGCTTCGCCCGCGTGGAACTCGGTTATATTGCGGTATATAGCACAACTATAAGAAAACTTCTCGTTTCAAATGACACACAGCGCCATCGATCTATCATCTATCGATCGGTCATCGATCGATATCGATTTATCATCGATCGATATCGATCTAGCAAGCAAACTATATTTTTGTTATCCCTCGGGAACATCAATTTTCCGGGATAAAAAGTAGCCTATTATTTAATCCGGACTTCTATCTTTACGTCTGCAAAATTTCAAAGCAATCGGTTCAGTAGTTACGGCGTGAAAGCGGAACAAACAAACAAACAAACAAACAAACTCACTTTCTGACTTATAATATTATTATATTTTATACCTTATTGGTTTAGGTAGTTAAAACAATATAAACAATCTTGACATGTCTTTTTGTTGAAATACACAGTCTAAAAATGAAAATCGTTACACTATACAATTCAATTATGAAAGTAAGTGATTTTTTCATACCTAAATTGTAAAATGTAAAGATTTCGATTTATAAAGTGTATGTTTAAATAAAAAGATATAGGGCCATGCTAGGTGTAAGAAATAAAATCTCTATGTATATCTCATTCACAGAAACAAGTTAATATAGCACTCTCTCTGTCCCATACAAATGATAAAGGCAAAAAGTCTATGATGTTTGACAATCACAAAAAACACTAAACTTAAAATTGTACGAAAATTTTATTATGAAGTTACAATCTGTCAAAAGCTTTTTGATAAAAAAAAGGTAGCCAAGTTTGAACACTGCATTTTTCGTTTTTCCCATTAACTTGTTTCCGTGAATGAAGTATAGTAACTAATGACCCTGATTGTAAGGAGCATGTGCTTTCTTCTATGACATTTGTTTATGCTGAATTGGGTTGGCAACCATTACTGTCAAACAATATCTTAACAGTAGTATGATGATAAACTGATCTTTTAAATCCACCTAAAAATAGGACAGCAAGCTATCACAATTACAAAGTACAGCTTCAAATAACTTCAATATAATTCATAGTGAAAAAAAATTGCACGGAATTTTAATTTGTGTTGAACATTTAATTTGTACAAGTTAACAAAAGTGATAGGTTAATTTAAAGTTCTGAACACATTTAACTAAACAAGAACAAACAAAATTGAGTCTCAGAGAAAAGTCAATCTTCACTTGCGAGTGAATCAATTTTTCATTACAAAAAGAAGCATGTAAGAGTGCCTTGTTCTAAAACCAATTTATATTCTTGTTAGATAAATCAACCTTTTCCAGATGTATTGTTACAGATTATGTGTCTAATATGTGTTTGACCAGTAGGAAACTGTTTTGCTCTGCATCGGGACTGAGGTAGGTAGGAAAAGAAAGAACAAATGAAATATACCCTTCACTAAAGGCCCAATCAGACGGTTCATTTTTCTTTCATTTTCGCCTTTCATTTGGTACTATTCACTCGAAATGACACGTCTGATCTGAACACGGAATGAAACAAACTGTCGAATGAATTCACTAGAAAAATGAAGCAATCACTCGGATGAATGTTCACCCGAATGAACCGTCTGATTGGGCCTTAAGCAAGGGGTTGAAATTGGCTAGACTATTTACTGTAGCCAATCAACTATGTTGATTTGTAAGTGGCCTGTGGCTCTTTTGAGACTGCGGAAACATATTTTTGTTTTATTTTTCCAAGCTGACTTACAATGTTAACTGGATATGTTAAGTTTAGTAACAGTTCTTTAAGGCTTTATAATATAATTGTAAATTTACAACACCTATTTCATTGATTAACAAGTTTAGGGTCAAACATTCATTACTTTTTCAGTTTAAAATATACAAAAACAAGAAAATACTTCATTAAATCAATCAAAATGGAACTGCTATTATTGTTGTTCTTTTGTATTGTTTTAACAGGGCTGACATATTCATGAACTGAAATTCTCAAAATGAATAAAGCTGTTTTTTTTTTCAATGTAGTGCCACTTTAAAGCTGCAATCTGCTGCAGTTCTATAGTCAAAACTATGTCCTACTTAGAAACCACACACTGTTGTATATGTTACATGAAAATAGTTTAAAATGGTGGTTGAAATTTAAAACGGGACAAATAGTATATGAGAAGGCAACGGGATGTCAGTGGTCAGTATAAATCTGAGTATATTTAAAATTTTGATTTTATTTTGCTATACTTAATACAGCTCACGAGTATTTCTAACCTTGTAAGGTTACTATCTATGTTCAATTACTTGCAGCAATTTTTGTAGTTACATTGATTGCTCAATACAAGCACAATTTAACTCTCAAACTCTCTGTCTGCATTAATTTAAATTTTATAATTAGGCATAGGCATGTTATTAACAAACAACAATACTCTTCACGGATTAATGATTAGTTATCAATGAATAAATAAGATAGGCTACAGAACTGATACTCTTTTAACATTACACAAATAAAATAAGTTACAGAGTTCAAATTTCAAACCATTTTGCAATAACTTTGAAGTATAAAATGTAGGGTAGGCATTTCAATTGTTTTGCCCAGAGCAAAAAGCTGAGAACCCTTCATGACTAAGCAAGAACAATTACGCATAAACAAATTGCACAATGTTTGTGTTTTTACTAAAAAGTGTGTAGTTTATAGGTCAAAGTAGAATTTAGTAGTAATGAGGAAGACTAGGTCATGTCAGCAAAAACTGAATAGACTGTCACTTGATGACTTTATGAGGAACAATGTTCCCTTAGAAGCACTTCCTCGTGGATTCTGTGAGCTCTACAGCCACCCCACCTAAGGTTCTGCGATAACCAACGTGCTGGCACACTGACGGCACGCCGCAAAAACATGTCGATCACTAAATACTTATCACAAAATTATCGAGAACATCATAACTTACCCCAATATCCCTGGTTTGTATTTATAATTGGGTATCCGCCACGGACACCCGCCGTATTCACCTATGAGAGCATCGTGGTTTTTGTTCAGGTTAAAAGTCGATGCGCGGTTATCGTTCACTTTCCTCCGCGCGGGATTAAAATAATTATTATTTCTACTTTCACCGTTCACATCATTTATTGGTATAAAGTCTGGCGCTTTATTCACATTAGGGTTAGAATTTTCTAAGTTTTTCAAATTCATTTTGTCTATTTCACTTTGAGTTTCCCAGATACGAAGCCACAGGCGCTTCGCGGGTCCTTCCTGCTCGGGCTGATACCACCCGACGGCGGGATCCATTCAGCCGGAGCAAGGTTCCACTATATGGAATGACACATGCTGAAGCATTTCACATTTATAATAGTAAATTGGAAATTAACACAAAATAAAAATAAGTCACACCACACTCGGAACATGGACGACACGCGTTAGGTTGACAGCTCAACTACTAGAGGGCGCCATCTTAGCAAAATATGTCCAAGTAGTGGTCGAAATATGTATTGATAAACGATGGCTGAGTTCAGAGATTTTAAATTCAAAAGAAAATCCAGTTAAAAATATATTGCATTTTTTAAATATCAATCTTATATTCATCTGTCATTTAATATACATAAAAAATATTTAAGATGTTTATTTGACTAATAAACAAATATTGCCAGCCTTTTTGAAGGGTTGCCAAGTCTTGTTTTGTTAAATGGTAGACCAGGTCAAATTTTTACCAAGTTATGCGCTGATGTAAAATGTAAGTTAAATAGATGCACTTTCTTTACAAAAATTAAACATGAGATTATGTACAATTGCTGGTAAAAAGCCAAAAATGCGCCAACTAGTCAAGAGGTAAGACAGACATTAGTTTACATTCGGCATTCGGCAGCGCACATTATCGAATCTAGAAAGCCGTGTAAGGCTGGCCCCATACATACGGAATTCCGTTTCGGAATCTCGATTCGGAATATCGAATTCAGTCAATCCATATAAATCTATGGACATGGACCAGCCACATACAGACGGAAGTTTTCCGTTCTGAATTCCGAACGGAAAACTACTGTCTGTGTGTGGCTCATCCATAAAGCCCTATAGGCGCTGCGCAGACGACAGACTTGTGCGATCGAGTCTGCGGAGCAATAAAATCTCTGAATGGCGCGCAGACAGTTTCCATTCAGAGTTTTTATTGCTCCGCAGATTCGATCGCACAAAAGTCTGTCGTCTGTGCAGCGCCTAATAGCCCTAACAGACGACCAAATCTGGTTTGGTCCGAACCACGAACTTGGTTGCCTCCAAACCAAATTTGGTCGTCTGTTCAGCGGTTGGCCGAACATTATTATTATTATTGACGGTTCGATGGTTTTCCACCGGATTTGGTTCGGACCGAACCAAATTCGATCGTGTGGCCGAGCCACCAAACCGTTTGGCAGTTTGGCACTTTATTTTCCAAATCTTTTCTTTTTTTCCCTGTGCTTTTTGGTAGGCGTAATAGCTACGACGGTTGCTACAACTAACGCGATTTTGGTTTGTTTGGATAAAGTCGGAGGCATTGTTGACTTAAGGTAGCGCGAAAAGCACTGAACCGTGTTTGACAGGTGCGATGGTGTTTGGAGCAAACCAAGTTTGTGGTTCGGTCCAAACCAAATTTGGTCGTCTGGCGAGTCCAGCAAACCGTTTGCAGCCAACCATGTTTGTGGTTCGGACCAAACCAAATTCGGTCGTCTGTTAAAGCCCTAACAGACGACCAAATTTGGTTTGGTCCGAACCACAAACATGGTTGGCTGCAAACCAAATTCGAACGTGTGTTCAGCGGTTGGCCGAACATTTGTTCGGTTGTTTGGTTTGGAGCCAACCAAGTTCGTGGTTCGGACCAAACCAAATTTGGTCGTCTGTTAGGGCTTATAGATGTGTATGGATTTAATGCGTTGGGATATTCCGAATCGAGATTCTGAAGCAGAATTCCGTATGAATTTTAGGCCGGCCTTTTTGGAAAAATTCCGTTTCGGAAACTCGAATCGGAAAATCGAATGCAGTCAATCCATACATACATATGTGGCCGGCCTTACTCGAAGTCTAAGGCCGGCCACATACATACGGAATTCCGTTTCGGAATCTCGATTCGGAATCGAATTGGACTGTCCGAACGCACTAAATCCATACGACATCAGATCTATAGACCAGCCACACACATTCGGAAAAATTCCGTTCGGAATTCCGAACGGAAAGCTTCCGTCTGTATGTGGCTGGTCCATAAGTATGTATGGATTGACTGCGTTCGATTTTCCGTTTCGGAATCTCGATTCGGAATATCGAACTCAGTCAATCCATATAAATCTATGGACACGGACCAGCCACATACAGAGGGAAGTTTTCCGTTCTGAATTCCGAACGGAAGTCTACCGTCTGTGTGTGGCTCATCCATATATGTGTATATGTTTAATGCGTTCGGACATTCCGTTTCGATATTCCGAATCGGGAGTCCGAAACGGAATTCCACGTGTATGTGGCCTGCCTAAACGTTCGTTAGTTTCGCGCCAAAATCAGCGGAAGCAGAAAAATGTCAAATAATGTTCAAGATAAAAAGAACCTTATGATTATAAACCGTGAAAGTATTATTGTTCGTGCCATTTGAAAATTATGTTTACATCTGACAAGTTTTTACGCTAGGTTATGTTATGTGAAATTGTGAAAACTAACATGTTACAAATTTCGGTTTAGTGATTAGAAAAACCAAAAAATGCGATTGATACATGATTTTTGTGCAAAAATAACTTATGAATTTTCTTAACAAGGTTCTTAGACCGAGTAGATTAGTTATAATCAGTGCTAATAAAATTGTTTCCCACACTACAACTTTAAGAAGTTGTAATCATTTGAGTTTTATTATCCATAACTTTAATGATTTTCAAGTAAGAAATATGGCTCAGAAAAGTATTACTTCGTTCTTCAAAATCACACCTAAGAAGACCCCGGAAATACATAATAAAACAACAGAAAACGTATGTAAACACTTCAATTCACTTTCACTCTTAATCCTATACAAAGCCGATGAATAAAGGTGCCTGATGACTGGCTAATTAAGATAGAAGCATTGATTTCCGAATCATCACACAGCAGCACATTCATTTTATACATATTTTAAAATGTAATTAGCGAGGACTTCAAATTTAATGTTTATGTTTCAGGACAATTCCTTTGAAGATGCTGAAGAGAAACCGCCGTCTCCTCTTCAGAATGGCAACAAGGTATACAAAGAAAGTGTAGTTGTAGTAATAGATAAAACAAAATCTAAGGTTTCCGCTACATTTGGCAATATCTGGGAAATTTCCTGCTTGCCTTTCCTTAATTTTCGCTAAACATCAATTATTTAGTTTGGAAATCTGTCGTTTGAAATGAAAAATTTCCTACCAATGATATGAGAGATCCCTTTTTAAAATAAGTACCTACATAACATAATAACTTCAATTTTCATCATGAACATATTACACGCCTGAGCCCAGCGGTTAAAGAACCTGACTGTGAAGCCAAAGGTCCTAGGTTCAATCCCTGGTCAGGGCAGATGTTTGTATGATAAATATGGATGTTTGCTCTCGAGTCTTGGATGTTTATCTATATAAAAGTAAGTTTATCCGATGTCTAGTACCCAGAACACAGGCATTTAATTGCCTAATTTGGGACTATGTGATTGGTGTAAAATATTGTCCAATGATATTTATTTATTATTACAGAGGTCTTCTAAAAGGCAGAGGATAGACAGTGACAGCAGTGTGTCCCAGTCACCAAAAAAGGTGTCGCCACCAAGTTCTGCAGCTGTAAGTTTAGCATTTATATCTTACCTGCAGTTGTCTATGATTCTGCATGCATAGAATTTGCTTATATCTATTCTGCAAGATAATAAGTAGCCTAGGTATTAATCCAGGGTGTTTAGCATACCAAATTTTGACAAAATTTGTGTATCAAGAAGTAACAAACACACATACACACTTTCACACCTTTACAATATTAGTGTTATTCTCATAAGTTAATGCGGGTGCTTTTTAAAGTACAAAGTGATAGTATAGTCCTCAACATCAAACTTGGCAAGATATTTTGTAGTGGGGTAAGTTTACGCATCTCTTTTGCCTGGAAATACATGTTTATGTGTATGTGGTATGTAATCATGACTGTGTGTGAAGTTCCTGGACACCATAATAACCAGGGGTCGGATTTTTCATTGCACTGTAAGATGAAGGAAAATCATGGAGTCAATGTTAACATTAAAACTTTACTCATCGGTATTCTTAATTGAACTCACAAATTTTCTGATGCTAAAATACTTAACATAAAATTACACAATTTGTGATCACATTTTTTTACAGTTTTAAAAGTGTTGTTTTGGTTTAAAGTGATACACAAATTTTATCAAAAGATGATTATTTTATTTCAATGTACACAAAAACTTTTCTGTTAATTACTTAGGTGCTGCTCAGGTCTGGGTATGACCATTCTTTATAGTAAATTATAGCTTAACTTTCGGTAATAATTATATGAATGAGTATGCATACTGAAGCATTGACATCTACTTCACAGTTTTCTTTCAACCTAACGTGCGATGAAAAATCCGACCCCTGATAATAACCTACATTTTACTTTTGTATAATGAAGATTTATACTCATATTAATTTCTCTTTCATTATGTTTCTACAACATTTTACTACTAAGAGTTACATTACTGTATTTTTTATTTTAATAGAAAAAGAAAACAAAAAGACAGCGGATAGAATCTGACAGTGAGTCTGAACCTGCCAAATCACCATTGAAATCACCTGCATCTTCAGTCAAGTTAGAAAAGCAGTCACCAGCGAAATCACCTGTGAATTCACCAAAAAAGCCAGATAAAAAGTCTCCAGAAAATTCCCCAATGAAAGTTGAAATTAAGTTGGAAAAGGATGAAGTTAAAACATACCAATCACCGAAAAGTAAAAAAGCAAAGGGAAAGAAAGAAGTAAAGACAGGTAAGAACTATATCTGCAAGATTAACATTCGTAAAATGTGGTTTCACTTGCAAAAACTCAAAATAATAGGGGATCCATACTATTTCATAGCCAAATGGCAAAAAATGTAACCCTTAAGAAGAAGAAGAAGCTTGATTGCTTTTTTTGTTTTATATGCCTTCATGAATTTAAAATATTTTTCGCCTTAAGAACATTTTATCTATTTTGTACCTAAAATTCAATTAAAAGTGGCTACGAAGTTAAATGGTCGTAGTTTTATCTATGTTAAGTTTTGTGTGCTTTGAATACTCCATTTGGGAATACAGGTGTAATGTATGTGTAAATGTAAAATACAGGGATAATATTATGTATGTATGTTAGTAAAGTAGATGTAGTGACTAGAATAGAAAGAAGTATGCTTAGCTGGTTTGGTCATGTAGAGAGGATGGATGAAAGAAGACTGACAAAACAAATTTATACGGGGAATGTGGATGGGTGCAGTGGGAGGGGAAGACCTAGACGGACGTTCCGTGACCAAATCGCGGACATTTTAGAAACAGGTCAGGTCAAGAGTACCCGAAACCGACGAGCATGTATGAGGAGATTGATGAATGTGGATGAAGCAAAAGAGGTATGTCAGGATCGTAGCGAGTGGAACAAAGTAGTCTCTGCCTACCCCTGTGGGAAAGAGGCGTGACGTTATGTATGTATGTATGTATGTTAGTATGTTGAATTCCTTTTGAATCTTATTTATGTTTTTAGAAACCTCTGCCAAGAAAGCAACTAAAAAGAAAGAAACACCTGTTGTGTCTAGCAGTAAAACTATCAAGAAGGAGTCATCTCCGCAGCAGAATGGCAAAGCATCAAGCAAAAGTCCTGAGGAGAAAAAAGAAGATAAGGTCAAGAAAGAGGAAAATGAGGGTGGTCTAGTTCCAGGTATATACTAACAGAGGACCTTCATACTGAAATAAAACAGATTGCACTGTCAATAATAGAGGTGTTAAATTTTTTACATCAAAGTATTGTAGGTCTGAATCTGATCAAACTTAGACTTTTAAATCCATCCTTAAAGATGCAATGTGTCGCTGGATTTGGAATAGCACCTTGTTGTTACTTATATGGAAGTCTTACTTATGTGTAAGTCTTACTTATGTGGAAGTCTTACTTATGTGGAAGTCTTACTTAACTTATGTGGAAGTCTTACTTATGTGGAAGTCTTACTTAACTTATGTGGAAGTTTTACTTATGTGGAAGTCTTACTATACTTATGTGGAAGTCTTACTTAACTTATGTGGAAGTCTTACTTAACTTATGTGGAAGTTTTACTTATGTGGAAGTCTTACTATACTTATGTGGAAGTCTTACTTAACTTATGTGGAAGTCTTACTTATGTGGAAGTCTTACTTATGTGGAAGTCTTACTTAACTTATATGGAAGTCTTACTTATGTGGAAGTCGTAAGAGGTAACTAAGGAAATGGACTAAGGTATATTTGAGGCGACAGGCTAGCTACTTGTCACTATTGTACCCCTTATCTTTAAACCTAAAAAGTAATGCTAAAAGTGCATATGACACGCGAGATAGTCATGGTATTGGCTATGTAGCATTTTGTGTGCTCAGTATGATGTATTATATGTATAACCTTTTTTTTTTTTAATCTGATTTTTTAAAGGAGGCTTCGCACACTTCAATTGTACATGTCAGCCTCATGGGAATATACACAGTTACTTACTCAAAGGACAGATCAATATAATGGTATACAGCTACTGCTTTATCAGACAGAGGTGCTGAAAGCCATGTATAACCTTAAAGAGTTAAAAACTGTGATATTTTCTACAAGTATCATCTTGATGCACTGCACCTTGCATAGAGTAACAATATTTTAGAGGCATAATTCTTATTTCTTTCCAGAATCTGAATACACCCCATCCAAATCAAAATACCACCCCATAAAAGACGCTTGCTGGGCAGCAGGTCAGCCAGTTCCGTACCTAGCCTTAGCTAAGACCCTGGAGGCCATTGAAGCCATATCAGCCCGCCTGAAGATTGTAGAAATACTGAGCAACTACTTCAGGTCTGTGATAGTGCTGACCCCAGAAGACCTGCTGCCGAGCGTCTACCTCTGCTTGAACCAGATTGCACCTGCCTACCACAGTTTGGAGCTCGGTGAGTTGTTGTTTAATTTAAAATAATCAAATTCATAAAATCGCTCAATGACTAATCTAGAGAGCTATGCTTGGGGTGTCTATGTGATCGAATCAGAAATGAGAAGGTCCACAGACGAACTTAAGTTACTGATGTAGCCCACTGGATTAGCAAGTCGAAGTGGCAATGGGCAGACCACATTGCACGCAGAGCAGATGGCCGATTGCGTCGAGTGGAGACCAGACGACTTTATAAAGTTCGCCGGAAGACGCTGGATGTAGGTCGCTTCCAACCAGTACTTGGGGAAGTCCAAAAGAGAGGCCTATGTTCAACAATGGACGTCCTATGGCTGAGAGGATGATGACGATGATGATGAATCAAATTCTTTGTTTCTATTTATTTCAAGTAGATTCTGATGGCATGCGATGCTACAGAATCTAAAGCCTAAGTCAGGGGTTCCCAATCTTTTTCAGCCCGCGGCGCACCTACAAGTTTAGAATTTTGTCACGGCGCCCTACCCTGTGTATTTGACAAAGATACAGTACAAATATGCTCAGATTATGGTAGTATTTAGGTTGAGGGTCTAAAAATCAAAATAGTTTCGAATAATGATAAAGAATCGACTCACGGCGGCGCCCCACAATACTTTCTGCGGCGCAACAGGGCGCCGCGGCGCACAGTTTGGGAACCCCTGGCCTAAGTTATATAGTATAAACGTTCGCCACTATCACACTGTCTCGCATCTCATCTCGTTTCAAATGATTTATTGTAACTTTTTTCTACAGGTATTGCCGAAACATATCTAATGAAAGCCATCGGCCAGTGCACCGGCCGAACGCTCGCACAGATGAAGGCCGCCGCGCAGAAGTCTGGCGATTTAGGTTAGGCTGGTTTTAAGCTAAGCGTCCACAGGTCCGCAGCGCACGCATCGGACGCATCGGATTCAATCAGATGTATGGCGAAATGCGATGCGTACGATGCGGACAGGTGGACGCACTTGTATGAGTTTCTATACAAAGAATACTACAATCCGTTGCGTGCGATAAGTCCGATGCGTACGACCGACAAGTGGACGCTTAGCTTTAGAGTCACGCTGACCGTCGGCGCTGAGAATTACGCGCGTGGCTCTCAACTCGTATCTGTCAGTGCCGAGCCTTCGGTGTTATCTAAAACCCTTCATAAGTAATCCGTACCAATATATAAATGTGAAAGTGTGTTTGTTTGTTTGTTTGTCCGTCTTTCACGGCTAAACGGAGCGATGGATTGGCGTGATTTTTTAGGTAGAGATAGTTTAGGGCATGCAGAGTGACATAGGCTACATTTTGTCTCTTTAAAACCCCCCCATTTCCCTAAAGTGAGGAGTGGAAGTTTTCAATGTAGAAAGCTATAAAATTGGTATGTGTGCTATTTCTTCAGTGATACCCTGAATTTAACGCGAGTGGAGCCGCGGGCAAAAGCTAGTCATACATAATGGCCTTTCAGCGCCGACGGTCAGCGTGTGGTCAGCACGACTCTAAAACCAGCTTTACTTTTTGTAACCGACGCGCATGACCTAATCTCTAACCCAGGGGTTCCCAATCTTTTTCAGCTCGCGGCGCACTCACAAGTTTAGAATTCTGTCACGGCGCCCTACCCAGTGTAACTATTTGAAAAAGCTACAGAACAAATAGGCTCAGATAATGGTAGTATTTAGGTTGAGAGGAATAAAAATGAAAATATGTATGAGTAACAATATGAAAATGGTTTCGCGGCGCCCCTCAATACCTTCTGCGGAGCCCCAGGGCGTCGCGGCGCACAGTTTGGGAACCCCTGCTCTAACCAACAAAAAATTCACTGTCAATACAAGCTTATCTCTTCCGACTGTACTTTTTGGGATCTGTACTTGATTGTCATCCATCATATTTTGCATGCACCAAACAAGCCAATCAGACCAACTGTTGACCACTTTGACCACGGTTGCTGTAACGAGGCCGAAACGTCGAGAGGTAATTAAAGCTAACCGTGATTAAGTCCCGCGTACACTTAAGTTTTTCACCTATAACTTCTACTTTGTTGAACTAGGCGCAGTAGCGGAGCAAGCGCGATCAACGCAGCGCACGATGTTCACTCCGCCGCCGCTCAAGACCCGCGCTGTGTTCAACGCGCTAAAGGAAATCGCTGGGATGACTGGTAACCTACTTGTTTATCGACTTCAAAAAAAGGAGGAGGTTCTCAATTCGTCGGGATCTTTTTTTATTTTTATGTGTGTTCGCTGATTACTCGAAGACGCCTGGACCGATTTGGATAATTCTTTTTTTGTTTGAAAGGGTATAGTTTCCAGGTGGTCCCATTGTCAGCATATCTTGATCTGATGATGATGGAATATGAGGGAAACCGAGGGCAACCCTCAAATTTTATAGGCACAGGTAATGTTTTTAGTACATTTTTCAAAGCTACACCAGTATTTACGTCTGGCAGTAAAAAAAATATGACTGAGCTGATGATGGAAGGTCAACTCCTTAATGCTTAGGAGTTAAAGGATAATTCTTTCAATACTGAATACACCTGCAGACTGGAAATTATAATTTCAGTAATTAGTGCTTAGTGAGGCCTACTGGTGATGGAAGGTCACCCTCATTAATAGACAAAAAGGCTGTACTGAAAGCCCAAATTTGAAGTCGGTTTTTTTTTGTTTAAAATTATTTTTAGATAAATGAACTAGCTACTAGGCCTGGACTCACGCGAGGTGCCCATTTAAATATACTACTGAAGAGAAAAGCACGTGTGGTGTCGGGATTGAATAACGCTTCTCCATTTCTTCCGTGGATGTCGTAAGAGGTGTTTAAGAGGATAGGAGTCGCGCCGCTTCTCCATACAAACGTAGTCCCCTGTTTTCTCTGTGAATAATGACATTAGAGCAAAAAAATTTTTTACATTATATTTGTATCTGTTGTGGCTATGCCCCTATGATTTGCTTTTATCGATTTTTCTAATTTTTAATTTTTTTATTTTTTTTTAGCATAGGCACAACGAATACAAATATAATGAAAAAAAAAAATTTTGCTCTAATGTCATTATTCACGAAGAAAACAGAGGACTACGTTTGTATGGAGAAGTGGTGCGACTCCTATCCTCTTAAGGTAGTATGCTTTAGGCGACAGGCTAGGCTAGTACCCTGTCACTATTATGCTACCTCTTCCATCTGTTTTCATACCTAAACGTATGCTAGCACTAGCTGCTCGGGTCACGCAATAAGGTTCAATTTCGCATAGATCATAGTAACGGTAGAAAGAGAGCAATTTTTTTATGCCTAAACTTGACTTCTGTTCGGGAGTAGACTTTCCTTACTACACCTTTAGTATAGGCTAGATGACTTGAAAAAACTATTTAGTCCGTCAGATAGAATACGAAAAAATATTGTACCCATATTTTTTTTTATTTGACAGACGAAAAAATACGATAATACAGGGCCTAAAAGTTTCGCGTGACGTCACGTTCGAGTACAATTTTTACTCAAACGTGACGTCACGAGCCCCCACTCAGGAAGTTTGATGATCTGTACCTTTGTCGATGTTTAATTATTTGATAAATTAAAAATATGTGTCTCATTTTTTTCCATAATCTAACATGCGGACTAATTAGAATGATATATTTTTAACCCTGTCATCATCCCTATTCTGCGCCCAAGTGTCAAGAGGTATATAGAATTAAACATAGCACCAAGTGTGCGCACCTTATTTCGTAATCCAAAATAGCGTGTATGTATTTTTTTGACTTACAGGTCAAGCTTCAGTGACCAAGAAAATTGGGAAAATACAGTCGCTGTACGTTGCCTGCCGTTTCTCGGAGTCCCGGTACTTAATACGGTAAGTATCAACACATACATACATACATACGTAAAAATCACGCTCTATTCCTTCAGAGACAACAGAGCGTCACTCGCATCTATTGGCATACTTCTCTCGCTTCTATTGGCATACTTCTTTCGCTTCTTTTGGCATACTTCTCTCGCTTCTATTGGTATATTTATCTCGCTTCATTAACATTTATCGTTTATCGTGCTGTTTTTTATCCACCTGTCACTATTAAGGTCCGACCACACCGCAGCTTAAAATCCGGTGTCGCTTCGGAATCGCAGTGTCGCGTCGTTTTCGCACCGGTTTCGCCGCATGCTCCCACACCGCAGCTTAAAATACGCTGTCGCACCGTAAATTGATCTGCGTAAAAATCGCAAAAAATATTACACCGAGATCTTATGGCAGACACCACACCGGTGACGTAAAAGACGCAGCTGTCTTGTAGATGCAGCGATTTTTACGCAAAGATTTGCGAATCGGGGTTTCTCGGTTATTGTCGGTAACACTTCGTTTTTCACATAGAGATTATCAGATTCTATGTCTAAAATTTAAAAAAGGAACGAGACAACTGAGTCACGTTCTTTTGTTTTGTTGCTGTGATGGGTGCAGTTGATCTTTACTTATGTCATGTAGGTATTTGAAGCATGATTTTGACGCAGCGAATATTAAGCACCGGTTTGGAAGGTTTGCGACAAAAAGATTATCGTGACGCACGTCATTGCGATTCCGTACCGTCACCGTTTTTTAAGCTGCGGTGTGGGGAGCACGCGGCGAAAACGGTGCGAAAACGACGCGACACTGCGATTCCGAAGCGACACCGGATTTTAAGCTGCGGTGTGGTCGGACCTTTACACACATACATATTCTCACGCCTGTATTCCCAAGAGGGGTAGGCAGAGCACATGAATTCAAAAATCCAGTGCTACTTTTAGCTATTTCAGCAGGGTAACCAGATGGTTAAACGTGATATTGCAGTGACAGGTTGCTAGCCCATCGCCCCCACAATACACTATCACACCACTATTATACACATAGAGGATAGAACCTATAGAGAAACAATGTTCGCAACCCCGGTCCGCAAATAGTTTGTTGATTTCAACATACTAAACGTCACCGTCACTGTCACAGAAACTGTACAGAGCCAATAACCGTAGAGAAAAAGGCACTAGCGTTACGCGCGATCTTGGACCGGCCAATAAGAGCACAGCGAACACTTCAATTGTTTTGCGGAATAATTTCCGAACAACCAAGATGACATTAGTACTCTATAGGTTCTATCCTCAATGATTATACATCTCACTATTAAACATCTATGTTTAAACGTAACATTATGCTAAAAATGGCTACCAAATGTGAAACTCATGATTTTGACTAAACGTTTTATCCGCTCTCTCTACTACATTCGGCAACATAGTTGTGATGATATGTATATCGTAGGTCGTTGGAAGGCAAGCTCCGTATCGGGCTAGCGGAGCAGTCGGTACTCCAAGCGCTGGCACAAGCCGCGGCCACCACTCCCCCGGGAGGGGACGTCTTGGATGCCAGTTCGGGACTCTCCGCTGCCGAGTTTAAGGTTAGTGAAGATGGCACGAATATTAATAATTTAATTTTACACATTCGCAAATGGGAATGTTTGAGAGAAAAATTTAAATATATAACACAGATAAACATGTCACAGCACAAAATACTCCTGTACAACATTTCTCTACCATGTTCAAAGCAAATAAATAATCATTTCATTTCATTTTAGTAAAATCCAATCCAATTCCATCTGTTTCCAAACCTAAAACTATGCTAGAAGTGGCTCCGACGCATGAAAAGTTATAATCATGGTCTTGTCTATGTCACGTTGGGAACACAGGCGTGATTATATGTAGATAAATAAGCTTTTTTTTAATGAAATAAAAAAAAAATTGTTACAAAATAATCTAGGTATATCAATATAGAGCGAGCGAGACAAGACGCGACCGCACTCATTCGCATCATTTGATGCGAATGCGAATGTTAAAAATGATGAATGCAATCATAGTGAAATAAAAATGATCTACTCATGTATTTATATCGAGATTAGCTCGACACGTTTTGGGCTAATTCGGGACCCATCATCTGGAACTACGCGCCATGACGGCAGATAGACGCGCACTGCGCGCGGCCGCTCTTCACGACTTGACCCAAAACATGTCGAGCTAATCTCGATAATAAACCGGCCAAGTGCGAGTCGGACTCGCGCACGAAGGGTTCCGTACCAAAAACTGCAAAAAAACATTTTTTGTATGGGAGCCCCCTTAAATACTAATTTTATTTTTATTCAATTATTTAATATTAAAGTAGATATTTAATTAAATATTCTGTGAGCATTTCAAGTATTTACCTGTTATAGTTATTTAAA
This sequence comes from Adoxophyes honmai, assembly GCA_005406045.1. Taxonomy (NCBI): domain Eukaryota; kingdom Metazoa; phylum Arthropoda; class Insecta; order Lepidoptera; family Tortricidae; genus Adoxophyes; species Adoxophyes honmai. The sequence goes on from BHDV01019310.1 coordinate 305,319, forward strand.
TAGATCCAAAATAGCAAAAAAAACACGTTTTTTGTATGGGAGCCCTCCTTAATTATTGTAATTATTTTAATTTTAGTATTTGTTGTTATAGCGGCAACAGAAATACATCATCTGTGAAAATTTCAACTCTCTAGCTGTCACGGTTCGTGAGATACAGCCTGGTGACAGACGGACGGACGGACGGATAGACAGCGAAGTCTCAGTAATAGGGTCCCGTTTTTACCCTTTGGGTATGGAACCCTAAAAAACATGAGTAGATTCGCTTTAATTCACCATGAGTGGGTCTCACGGTAGTTTTTTGTTTAAAATAGACTTACAGCTTCCATTTCACTTAAACCATTATCAAAATCCAGACAAAAGTGGACGAGCAAGCGCTAATAATCAAGACTACATACTGCGAGTGCCCTAATTACGAGCTGATAATCCCGGTGCTGCTGGAGCACGGGGTGGCCGCGCTGCCCGGGCACTGCAAGCTCACGCCGGGCATCCCGCTCAAGCCTATGTTAGCTCACCCCACTAAGGGTGTCCATGAGGTGCTCAACAGGTCTGTATACTACACTACATACATACATAACGTCACGTCTTTCCCACAGGGGCAGAGACTACTTTGTTCCACTTGCTACGATCCTGACATACCTCTTTTGCTTCGTCCACATTCATTTCATTCACAATGTTAGAATAGAATAGCCGACGTCAATCGATAGTTTCTACCAGAACTCTGTTTTCGGACGTCTTTCAATCGCTCAAGGATGACTGGCGGGGATATCTTTACAGCAGGGGTGACCAACTTGATTGGACCCAAGATCTCCTATTTACTAATGAAACCTTGTGCGATCTACAAATTACAATTATTGAAAGCAGTTGGTGATTACGTTGCATCGTTTGATCAACATTTTTTTTTGCCTTGCCACGATCGACTGGACTAACAGTCGCGATCGACCTGTTGGTCACCCCTGCTGCGTAGGATAAGTTCGTTGCCTTAGTCACGTGACTAGTAACTGAACATTTTACGTACAATAAATAATTACATACATTCAGGTTTGAAGGCACCCGGTTTACCTGTGAGTACAAATACGACGGCGAGCGCGCGCAGATACACGTGCCGAAGGCTAGTGTGGACGGCGAGGAGGGCCCTGATCTACCCAATGCGTCCGTCTTCAGCAGGAACCAGGAAAACAACACTAGGTAACTACTAGCTACTCTTTTAACCTAAGGTAAACGGTTTTTTTGACACCTTGATTGGAAGCTTTTCATGTGGCAATATTATGTTACTTTGACGTTTTGGCCGCGTTACTGCGATCGTGGTCTCGTGGACGTGCGGCCGAAAATTCGAGGTAATTTAAATCGTATTAAAACGCGAGTTTATCTCGCATGGTGATAAATATGAGTGAGAATCATGAAAGTTTAAAACATTATATCACTGTCACTACGTAATATAAAACAAAGTCGTCTTTCGCTGTATGCTTAGGATTTTGATGCGCTTTTTATGTACAACCTATTTAAATTATAGTGTAAAGCAGAGGCAGGTCGCTAGATATTTATGTAAAAATGTCTATTGCAGCAAATATCCGGACATTCTGCAACGCTTGCCCTCACTACTCAAGGGCGAAGTGTCAAGTTGTGTGTTGGACTGCGAAGCGGTGGCCTATGACACTGTCAACAAGCAGATACTGCCTTTCCAGGTATTCTGGTCAAAAAAACTCAAAAGAAATATACTTTTCACTTCATGAGAAAGCATGCCTTAATATTAAATTAGGAAGCGTCGTAATACCTAATATTGATGAATTCTTATTTGTCTACCCAATACATTTATGTACAGTCAGCTGCAGAGAAAGGTAACCCCCACCCATACAATGTTTCATTACTAGGGGGTTGCTCTTCTCTGCAGCTGTCCGTACAAGACGCTTGTATTCCCAAATGAGGTAGACAGAACTCACGAACCGTTACATAGACAAAACCATGACTTATTCAAGTTTCCTATAGTATTTCCTTAGTCGCTTCCACATCCACGGAAGAAATGGAGAGGTATTATTCTAAGCCCGACACTACACGGAACCGGGTACCTGAAAATTATACTTAAAGTGGCTACGGAACGTGTAATAGTCATGGACTATGTAATGATTTATGTGTTCTGCCTATCTCATTTGTGTACACAGGCATGATGCAAGTATGTTTATATGGAAAATGTTATTATACATACATACATACAATCACGCCTGTATTCCCAAACGGGGTAGGCAGAGCACACAAAACGCTACATAGACAAAACGATGACCATTTCACGTTTTGTGGCCACTTCTAGCATAATATTTATATTATATCCGTGTGGTGTCGGGTGTAGAATAACACTTCTCCATTTCTCCCGTGGATTTCGTAAGAAGCGGCTAAGGAAATACTATAGGAAACTGGACTTTTAGTGGCTCGTGTGCTCTGCCTACCCCATTTGGGAATACAAGCGTCTTGTACGGACAGCTGCAGAGAAGAGTAACCCCCTAGTAATGAAACATTGTATGGGTGGGGGTTACCTTTCTCTGCAGCTGACTGTACATAAATGTATTGGGTAGACAAATAAGAATTCATCAATACTAGGTATTACGACGCTTCCTAGGTATTACGACCCGTGTGGTGTCTGGTTTAGAATAACACCTCTCCATTTCTACCGTGGATGTCGTAAGAGGCGACTAAGGACATAGGTTAAGGTATACTTTAGGCGACAGGCTAGCAACCTGCCACTATTGTACCTGCCACCTCAAACCCTTAAATGTTAATAACAAATTTAATTTCAAATAAAACATTAATTTCACATCTCCCTCTAAATCTATCTTTGCAGATCCTCTCGACGCGCAAGCGCAAAGACGCGGCCGCCTCCGAGATCAAGGTGCAAGTGTGTGTGTTCGTCTTCGACTTGCTCTACTTGAACGGGCGCGCGCTCGTCCGCGAACCACTAGAGGAACGACGCAGGCTGCTCCGGGAGAATCTTAACGAAGTCGAAGGTAATTCAGCCTCGGGTCCAAAGCATGCATGAAGTTTGAAGTCATATTTTTATAAGCATACGTAGTTTCCTCATAATTATTATTATGCATAAATGTATTAGGTCATACATTTGTGTGCAAACTGTTTTATGGGCATACGTTTGATGGGCATAAAATAATATTATGCATTTTATAATGAGCATCCGTACCAATATACAGGGTGCCTATGAGCTCGGGGCTTTAAATGCAGGTATCGACTTAACTCCTCGAACGGAACTTCTTTTGTTCTACAACTTTAAAAAAAAAGTTTTTTTTTTAGATTTAGTAATCTCATACAAAGTAAATGGAATTTTCAATGTACAGCGTTTACTGAGTATGTCATCGTCTGTGTAATTAAAGGTGATAATCGCAATGTTACATGTCATACGACAGATTATCACAATAACGGATTCATTCAGAGATTGACGTATTTGCATCTCGTTTGCTCCTTCAAGAACGTATTCAGAAGCAAACAAATAAATCCATAGGTCAACCATCAAGCAACTTTTTTCTTTTTGCAAATAAATGTTCGCTGGTCGGTCGATTAATTCATTGATATTTAATTAATAAACCATCATACATAATAAAATTAAAATTCTGTCATTGAAGCAGTTGAACCAATTTTGACATAAGTATCTAAAAAAAGTTGCTGATTTGACTCGGAAGGAAACTAGCCAATTGTCACATTTTAGCTATGTAAAATAGCAGACATTATGTTATCGTGTAGCTATAGCAACGATAGTTTCCGGAGAAATTGTGATAGCCTATTGGTCAACGAGTTCTTGTTATTTCGTGACTTCCGATTTTTCTCGATGATTTCTTCGTATGATTTCGGACGGCTTCTTCGGTTGTATTCGTTTAATGCGGTCAACCAAGCGGTCAACCAATTGCAAGCCTAGCAACCGTAACCTAGTGACTGTTGATGTACTCGTAACAGTAGGCCCAAGACAACCAGTCTGC
>BHDV01019310.1:311252-333429 GCA_005406045.1 Adoxophyes honmai
TAAAGTGAGGAGTGGAAGTTTTCAATGTAGAAAGCTATAAAACTGGTATGTGTGCTATCTCTTCTGTGATACCCCGAATTTAACGAATTAGCTAGTACAGTATAAACGCAAAAAAGATACTAACCAAACCTTGTCCGAGTCGTATCCGCTCTGAAGGGTCTTGATCACTCGCTGCGCTCGCTCGCGCATATTTTTTTATTTCATATATCTCCCTCTACGTGAATCATCAATGTTATGAAACAAATGTCATTCGTCATCATGGTAAAACCAATTATAACAAAATATAATTATGACAGGGAACAATTAGGACATTAGCACAATTTATACCAAAAAATAGTATCAACTTTATGCTTAAAGTGTTACGACAGTCGATATTATGGCAATAGTTTGTTAGTACTTCTGGCATAATTTTAACTGCAACTTTATTTTGGTGCCTGCATGCGTGTGAGTGTATCTGTGTGGGTGGGGGTTATGTAGTTAGTATTAAACATTTCTTAAATGTCCAGAAACCGACGAGCATGTATGAAGAGACTAATGAATGTTGATGAAGCAAGAGGCGTGTCAGGATCGTAGCAAGTGGAACAAAGTGGTCTCTGCCTACCCCTATGGGAAAGAGGCTTGACGGTATATGTATGTATGTTTAAATGTGTAGGTGAATGGCAGTTCGCGACGGCCAAAGACTGCAGCTCTATGGACGAGGTCCAGCAATTCCTGGAAGAGGCAGTCAAGGGCAGCTGCGAAGGGCTCATGGTGAAGACGCTGGAGGGGGACCACGCGCGGTACGACATCGCGCGACGCAGCCACAACTGGCTCAAGGTGGGTTTAGGAGCCCCGCGGGGCGGAGCGTGACTGGAACCACGCGTCCTGTGTCATCAGTACTGTGTCAGTACCAGGGATCGTTACCGGTATTACTAAAAACTAATATATCTCCTTTAATTTGGAATTTTAGCTTGATATTCCTAATCCTATTTAGGTAAGCCTACAAAAGTACGACATTAAATGAAAACATTGCAATAATATTCAAAAACAACTGAGATACCGCAATTAAATACCGGTATAAATCTATGAAAATAATACCGGTATTCGATCCCTGGTCAGTACTGTGTCATCCAGTACTATTAGTAGGATTGGACAATATTTTCAAAGTTGAGTGTAAATAGCACGAGACGCTCTAAAAACATTGTGTCCTTGCGAGGGTGACTAAAGGCCGGTCGCGTAGCACAGTGAAATTCGAGCGTTGACCCGCTATCTATCTCTGTCGCACGCGTGCAGTAATACTGCCCTCACGCTCGCACGGTGCGAGCGTGCAAACGGACCGTGTATGCCATTGTCATGATAGTTTCTCAAGGTGTCGAAGCTGATGCTCAAAGTGGGGCGAATAGGTATTTCAAAGAATTATAGTTGTTAGAGGACTGCATAATATTAATATGTCTGGTGAGAGATCTCTCTATTGGAAAGAAAGTGAAAGAAAAAATAATTAACACGATTGCTAAGTTATATTACTTATATCGATAGCTGCTATACGTACCCGCTGTTGGCGACATAAAAATATTAGTTTAATCAATTTGAATGTTGATAATGACCACTTAGATTCTAGGTGATATTCAATTTTTATTAATAATTTCAACCAAATGGTTGAATAGCCTCTGACCTTTTTTTTATTTTAAATAAAACATTTTAGTGTTACAAACACTCACCGCTAACATCCATTCAAACCCTTCCAGCTCAAAAAAGACTACCTAGAAGGCGTAGGGGACACAATCGACGTGGTGGTTATAGGCGGGTACCACGGGCGCGGCAAGCGGCGCGGTGTGTACGGCGGCTTCCTGCTCGCCTGCTACGACTCCGCTGGCGACGAGTACCAGGCGCTCTGCAAGATTGGAACTGGCTTCTCGGATGAGGATCTGCAGACCCTCACGAAGGCTTTGGAGGAGCATGTTATTGAGGTGCCCAGGAATTACTATAGGTGAGTGGAAATACTGTTGGAACTTGAAAAGGTAGAGGATCGACAAAAATCGGTCAATCAACTCGCCACTGAAATTTCGTACACTTGTGCAAATCGGATGACAATACAACATTCTGGTAGTGGACTTCTGGTGGCCCAGCTGGGATTGTCTCCGATGGAGGGAACTCTTCAACGGTTGGTCTGATTGACTTGAATTCTGGTGCACATAGTCTAGGATGGATGACAATGAATTACAGTTGGCAAAAAGTACAGTCAGCAAAAATGTTTTTTTTTTGTTAGGTTATTTCGAACATGATTTTTACTATATTTCATCCTTGCCACATTTGTCCGGTTAGGTACGACAATGCGCACGCGCCGGACGCGTGGTTCGCGCCGGCCTGCGTGTGGGAGGTGCGCTGCGCTGACCTGCCGACCTTATTGACTTAAAACCTAAAACTATAACTATGCTAAATGCGGAGTAGTTATGGTTTTTTTCATGTAGTGAAAGACAAGTGTGATCTGCTTAGGCTTACCCCGGTTTGGGAATACAGGCCTAAAATGAAATGAAGTTATTTATTTGCTTAAAACATGGTATAAAAATGTTGTAGGGGAGTTTTTGCGCCGTAACATCCAGCCAGATATATTATCATGCATTTTTTTACATTATATCTTACAAACGTTTTAGAAATAATGTATGTGTGTATGTATGTATGCTTGTCCGGTCAGATACGACAGTTCTCACGCGCCAGACGCGTGGTTCTCCCCGGCCTGCGTGTGGGAGGTGCGCTGCGCGACCTGTCGCTGTCGCCGGTGTTATAAGTGTACATACAATCACGCCAGTAGGCAAAGCTCACAAAACGATGACTATTCCACGTTTAGTGGCTACTTCTAGCATATATTTTCAAGCTTTAAACCATCGTTTCTTAACTTCTGGTCGCGACCCAAATTTGGGTCGCGGGCCATATCGAGATGGGTCACAGGACCCACGTTACTTTTTGACAAACAAACCGCAATCACTGCATTTCAATTGTTTTGAATGTTTGATTGGGTCGCGGGCTTCTAATATTTTTGAATTTTGGGATTTTGGGTCGCCAGGCAAAAAGGTTAAGAACCGCTGCTCTAAACAATAGTGAAAGGTTGCCAGTTTGTCGCCTTAACCTTAACCCATGTCCCTACTCTTCTCTTACGACATCCAAGGTAGAAATATGGTGCTGTTATTATAAACCCGACACCACACGGGTTATACATGTTTATTTGTATTTTTCAGTTAAGAATCCTCCTTTTTGGAACAAAATTTTTCATAATTCTCATCTTTGACATATTTGTCCGGTCAGATACGACAGTGCGCACGCGCCGGACGCGTGGTTCGCGCCGGCCTGCGTGTGGGAGGTGCGCTGCGCCGACCTGTCGCTGTCGCCGGCGCACCGCGCGGCGCTCGGGCTCATCGACCCGGAGCGGGGCGTGTCTCTTCGATTCCCCAGGTATTTACTAATGTTTCTCTAAATTCCTTAACACATTCGGTCCCCTTAGCACAGTGGTTCCTAACCTAGGGGTAATTACCCCTGTAGGAGTAAAACGGAAATTCTAGGGGGTAACAGATGGCACGAAAAAGTATTAGCTAAGACAGCAATAAACAATATAATAATACGGCAAACGGTAGTACGGCGCTCTCATGCACGCGGCTGACGGCTTACCTACTAGTTACCTAAACGTGGAATTTCTTACATAATAAACATATTTTCGTTCGATTTTGTATGGTTTCAATTATTTTAAATTAGCTAGGGGTAAACTCAATTCCTATACGTGTTCACAGGGGTAGTGACATTGAAAAGGTTAGGAACCACTGCCTTAGCACGACAGGGCGCGAGTAGAGATACGCGGAACATAGACTATACCTGTCACTGTCTAACTATAGACGTCAGAAAGTAACGGGTAGACTATCTGGCGCGCGACGCGACTATAGCGTGCTGCTGTGCTAAGCGTTCAGAACCAAGGACCCGGCTCCCGGGTTCTTCATAACGTTCGCGAGACGCTGAGAACGGGAGTTCATGCAAATAGCTATAGACTACTTGATTTCGCGCAGATTACTTGATTTTAGGCTTGGTCGTGAATGTTAAGTTTTGAATTAGGGGTCGTCCATAAAGTACGTCACACTTTTAGGAGGGGGAGGAGTGTTTTGTGACACTTGAACAAAATTTCTGTAATTTTTTATTTTTAAATGTGTGACATGGGGACGGAGTCTAAAATTCCCCTGTGTGGGGTATTTTATGGCCCCTTACATTTGTAGCGACCCTAGCGCCACCTATCTAGGATTATAACATCAGTCTGGAGAAAGATACAAAGGCAAAAATCGATATCTACGGCGCAGGTGACGCGCTTTCTTATCATTCATATCACCTCTCTATGAGTAAGGAGCATAAGTGAGGAGAACTCCAACATAGACGTAACACAACCAAGTCCGATTGTTTCAAATTTGAAATGATTCTATTTCTTATTTCTTTCATTCATAGTGAAATAAAACGCTTACACTCACGTTTTGTTCGAAATTAATTCGTGATTCGCTGTAGTGCGTTACTCCCGAATTGGCCCGAAACATGTCAAGCGAATCTGACAGATGTTTTTTGCAGGTTCATCCGCGTCCGCGAAGACAAAACGCCGGAGCAGGCGACGTCGGCGCAGCAGATAGCGGAGATGTACCTCTCGCAGGACCAGGTCAAGAACCAGACCAGCAAAGCCGTCAACTTCGACGACTTCTACTAGGCTTGGGGTACAATCGACCCTCATATTTCAATAGACGTTGGCAATCATGTCAATGGGCGAGATGATTTCAAACATACATCACACATCATCACGCCTGTATTCCCAAATGGGGTAGGCAGAGCACACGAAACGGATCGTAGACAAAACCATGACTATTTCATGTTTCGAGGCCACTCCTATTGTATTTTGTAGGTTTTAAGTTCCCAGGTATAATAGTAGTGACAGGTTGCTAGACTGCCATAATCTATTGCGAAGTGTCTGAGAGTCTAATGAATTTTTAAAACTAGATTTGTGTAATGTCAAATTATGTTTATGCCGGTCCGCTGTGCGTACCGAATTATTAGGTTTAACATAGGCTAAATAAAACACATTTAAATCGTCAATTCTCTTTTATTTCTCCCATAAACTTACGTTTAAGATAGCTTATTTAAAAATATAAGTTTTGGCAATCGCGAGTTCAAATTACTGTTAGTACCTAACCTACTGGGGCGTGGTTCAGTCTAAAATAACTGATTCCAAAACCTTGCATACAGTCGACTGAAAAATCGGATAAAGTGCCACATGACACCCTTATTGTGTCAGTCTCAACATTGCCGTGTGTACAGTCGGGAAATTGGATGTTTAGCAGGTTACTTAACTCTGAAATTGGCCGTATCACTATTTCCAGCCAGTTGCATTGCATTAATACTCAATATAAAATCATGGTGAACTTTGTTGTAGAAATGCACAAAAAAAACGGTCAAACTGCTAAACATTTATTTTCCTCGACAGTACTAACTTTTGACACTTTATCCGAATTATCCTTGAAAGCGACTACAAAAACAAAATTGTTTATTAAACAAAATCAACTACGTATTTTTACAATACCGATTTGATTTAAAATAATGTTTGATATCTGAATATCAATACTAATATTCCGGATCCAAACACGATGTAGACATTATTTAATTATGTTCTAGAAAATACCAATAAAAATCAGAAATTAAACAGATGACCTGATGAACAAATTGTAGTCCCAGTTTTAGATATACATACTAAAATATAATTTACTTACAATAAGCTCATTGTTGCGTGTCATGATGAATGGTTTGTAAATGATACCATAATTGCTAAATATCTATCACATTTTTTTAAGTTAATAAAGCTGCACTAAAAAAGTTGTCTTAAAATTGTACAGGCCGTGAATTTAATAGTTATACAAAAAATAAAATGTCCAAAATAAATGTGTAAAGTGGGTTATAAAATGATATTTATTGATATGGCACAATGTACTTAACATTTACTTATTGCTAAATAATATTTTTTTAATTCGTCGAGGGTTACCGTAACTGCCTTCAAAAAGTTTATTTACTTATCGAAAAATTAGGATTGATTCAACTACCTACGTAAAAAGTATCGGCTTAAATTACATTACTTTTAGTTTAATCGACGATAATAGCCTCATTTTTACAAAAAAAGGTTTAAATTGCGTCCAAAGATTTAATATAAATGGTAACCCCAACGAAAAAAAATCTAAATTGATTTATTTCATTAAAAAAACTCGAGATTCAACATTAAAAATTGAGCTAATATTAACACGAACTTATGTTCCAATAGGAAATTCAAATCATTTGTCTTATAACTATTATGTATTTATTACATGAGTATTTTCTACCGTGTAAAATTAATTATACTAATTTGTTCCAGTGATTTGTCTTTCCGATCGACTGATTACTAACTCACTCGACATTAAACCGGCATCAATTTAACGATAATTAAACGTCTCAGAGTGTGACATTAAGACTCACAACTTCCCATTCCTTGCGAGAGAAGTTGAAAACTAATCTAAAACCAAATTAAACTAAAATGTGCAGGCAAGATGACGGGTATGTACAACTATCAGATAAATCACATCCAATAACTAAATTACACTTAGGATTACGTTACTTCACTAACCTGGGTTAAGTCGAGACTAAGTTGACCTGTGATTAACCGGCGAACTCGGAATCTACAGTTTGCAACGATTATAATCAGAAACAGATCATGGCGTCTTCTACCGTAAGTAAAATTTTGAGTTACATTTAACATAGTCTTGGTCCAAATTTAGGCTAACTCAGTATGTTGCTATATGTATGCTGAATTAACGTCGTCGCCTTTACTAAACGCTCTTAGAATAAGATGAGTAATTAGTATATGTTACAGAGATCATAACATGCATTATCGAAAAGAAATCATCCTTAGAAACACTTCAACACATTCGACTAAAACCGCTTCTTGTAAACTCAATATAAAAATGTCTATAATCCTAAGATCTCATGAGAGGATTCTAATCAGCGCATAGATACTTTTGTAAAGCCGGAATCACATTTCATGACAATTACTTTTACCAAAAGTTTCACGTGTATATTTTCTTAATGCATGCCCAAATTTCGTGAATGCAAATTAGTTTTGTGCTCTACGCGACTTTTTGGCTAAATTAATGTCATGCAACTAATTTCAGTGTAAGTTGAGTGTTGTTGTTTCACACATGATCGAAATAACTTTCGTGAAACTAATTTTGATTTCATGCCACTAACGTCACATAACTCCGGTTTTAATTGCCGCTTTACTCTGCGCAAATTATATCAATCGCTTGTCGTTCTGTACATCATCCACAAACCTAATTGTTTCTCGACTGTGGCTTACGTAGATGTTATGTTCGTTGTGTTTCATAGTAGTGCGGCGCGTTCCGCTGGCGAGCTATCTGACGCTTCAGCGAGCAAGTTCTGTTCCTCAGCGGGGTTCGCCGCCGGCGCGTACATGCTCTCGTAGACGGGGTTCGCGAAGTGGTTGCCTCCGTTCTGTGGACGTTAAAATGTAACGGTTTAGTGTTTGAATTTCATTTACGATGACATCTTTTGGGGAAGGTATGAAAGTGTGATTTTTTTTTCTACACAAGCCAAGAGTAAGGCCAGGGCTGTCTCTGAACGCGTTTCGAGACGATTGGCAAATACGTATCCGGGATAGGGAGGAGTGGCAGAAGAAAGGGGAGGCCTTTGCCCAACAGAAGGTCATACTATTAAGCTAATAAAAAAAGTAGCTGCAAAATCTACAAAATAGTTTCTTCACGGCAAATCACGCAGTGAACTGTGAGAAAGACTCCAATAGAGAGATCTCTCTCCAGGCAGATGTTATGCAGCAATCCTCAGCATACCTCTCTCTGCGGCGGCAGCAGGTCGCGGCGCGGCGGCTCGTCATCAGCCAGATACATCGGGTTGCTGATTTCAACGTTGTCCGATAACCGCGCGTGCACAAACGCGCCCCTGAAAAAAATAATGGTTTAAAAATAAACTCTGCAATGCAAGTATCTTGGCCGAGGTAAGCGCCATGTGAAATGTGGACTTGACGATTCTTGTCCCAATAGTTGTTTCACTGGGGTGGGGTATACTGGGTAGCCGGTACCATAAATACTTTTACCAGCAGTCAGGTATACGGGTCTAAAAAACTGTTGTATAATATTATTATTTTCTGAAAATTTTCATTATTGACCTTGTAGGAGACAAAAATGTTTCATCGCTTTACAGTTCAATATGCTCTGTTTTACACTTACCTATCGTCCCGTACGCAAGTCGCGTTAGCCGGCGCGTACGAATTTGCAGTCATTCGACATAGCGATACTATGTGGTTGACTAAAAGCCGGGAGTACAAAAGACTGTACAAGATATTGTAGAGCAGGGGTCGGCAACCCGCGGCCCGCGACTAGCCTCTTTGTGGCCCGCGAACTTTTGAATGCTATGCTTAATACCTGTAATCCTGTAGTATCAAAAGCATACGCAAGCGTGGCCCGTTATTTCGCCGGTTTGTGGCCCCTGTCTGCTAAAAGGTTGCCGACCACTGTTGTAGTGTCGCAGGGTACTCACAGTCGGCGTCGGCGCAGCATATACAGCGCGGCGGCCACGGCCAGCAGCGCCAGCGCGGCGGCGGCGGCGCCGGCCCACGCGGCCCCCGCGTTGGTGGAAGCAGCGCCCTCTAGCGGCGGGGTGCAGGACGCGCCTTCCAGGCAGGCGCAGTACGCGGTTCCCTCGCTGTCCGAGTCATCTGTGGATTGGAATTGTATTGTTTATCAACTTTAAAAATAAAATCACGGTGAGACTTACTCATAGTGAAGTAAAAAGTATACATTCACTTATGTTTTTAATATCGGTAGCGAGAAGAACGAGCATTTGTGTGTGTTTATAAGCTACTGTAGCGCGTTGCTCAATTGGCTACAAATATGTCGAGCTAATCTCAGTAAAACAACGTGGGTGTATCCGTTTCATTCTGCTTATCCATATGATAAATATGATAATATACACTGCGACTGAAATTACATTTTAACAAAACAGACAAGTAAAATAAGTAAATATCGTGGGATAGTTACATATGTATAAACTACTGACGATTCTTTATGAAATTCGCCTTCACATCACAGGTGATTTTTGTAAACTGCATTCGTATGTTAATGCACTTTAGCGTATAATATAGGTATGTATAGTGTGGGGGCACTGACCGAGCGGGCGCCACACGCAGACGGCGGGCGGGCGGCAGGCGGCGGCGACGCAGGCGTGGCCGTGGCCGACGTAGTGCGCGCACAGCGGCCCGCCGTACGGCCCGGCGCAGGCGCAGCGCGCGCCCAGCGCAGTCGCCACGCAGCGCCCGCCGTGCGCGCAGCCGCCACGCACGCATAACGCCGACTGCGGACGCTCTGGGGAAACACAAACAATCAGACTGGGTTCACAAACATACATACATACATATTCTCATGCCTGTATTCTCAAGAGGGGTAGGGAATTCAAAAAATCCAGTGCCACGTTTAGCAATTTCAGGGTAATCAGATGGTTAAACGTGATATTGCAGTGACAGGTTGCTAGCCCATCGCCCACAATACACTAACCCTTTCCCAGAGTCGACTCTTACGACACCCACGGGAAGAAAGGGGGTGGCGCTATTCTAACCCGGCACCACTCGGTAGACTGAGTTCACAGCTGTCCAAAATACCCATAAGGGCTGTTACTACGGGCGCCCGGAGCGGGAACACAAATGAGAAACTAGAGCATCGTTTCACAGCGACGCGGAGCAGGTCCCGTGCGGACCAATCCGGGTCGTTGTGAAACGATGCACTCGTTCCCGTACGAGTCTCTCGGACAGTTGTGAACCCGGCCTCAGTGTTAGTAACTCCTAGAAGTTCGAGTCCCTAGACTCGAAATTAAAAGTCAATTTTAACTGTCTGACTTTTCATTAAGTCATTTTAGTGTAATTTTTTTATTGCTAAGACTGGAGCCAGAGGCACTTCTAGGGACACAGTCGCTAATTTGGCAACACTGCAAACAATATTCGATGCCTTTCTGGTATAGTGTTCGGCAATAAACATGGCCAGTTCTTTTCTAACAAGGGTAAGTTACATCGTTACCCGAAATCGACGAGCATGTATGAAGAGACTAATGAATGTGGATGAAGCAAAATAAGTATGTCAGGATCGTAGCAAGTGGAACAAAGTGGTCTCTACCTACCCCTGTGGGAAAGAGGCGTGACTGTATGTATGTATGTAAGTTACATCCACCACAAAAAAATGGTCAAGTTGATTGCCGACCACTATATCTTTGTAGATCAGTGTTTTTCAACCTTTTTCATGGTGCGACCCCCTTCCTAAGTAAAATAAATCGCAAACCTCTAACTTTTCGACACTTCGATTTAGGATTACAAAATTTATAATTGCAAGAATAATGCATTCTAATTTGTTTTTCATGTTCTAGTACTCGATCTGGGAACCCTCGCAGGTCGCATTTGTGGTCGCGCTATCAATCTTTAATGTTTTTATATTAAAATAGCTTTCCGCCCGCGACTTCGTTCGCGTAAATTTCGGATTTTGGGGTCGTAGGTTTCTGAGCCTATTCATTACAAACAAACAAAGTATTCCTCTTCATAATATTAGTGTAGATGTAGATATCTAAACCCAAATATTTAACAGAATCCTTTTTTTTTTAGTAAAATTTAGCCTATGTTAGGTATTCGTGGATAATGTGGCTTTCGAATGGTGCAAGAATTTTTAAAAACGTTTCCAGTAGTTTCTGAGCCTCTTCATTACAACCAAACAAACAAACAAAACAAACAAAGTTTTCCTGTTTATAATATTAGTGTAGAAGTGTAGATTAGTGTAGAAGTGTAGATGTAGATGTAGGTATCTAAACCCAAATATTTCACGGAATCCACTTTTTTTTCAAAATAAAATTTAGCCTATGTTACTCGTGGACTTTCGAATGGTGTAAGAATTTTTAAAAACGGTCCAGTAGTTTCTGAGCCTATTCATTACAACCAAACAAACAAACAAACAAAGTTTTCCTCTTTATAATATTAGTGTAGATATATTAAAAAAATATTAAAAATTAAAAGCGGCCCACGCATCAAGTATTTGCACGTCGAGGTGTCAATACTAGCTGTCATATTGTAACGAACATTTGACAGCTCGACGTCGAGTTTAGTTAGTTACGTTAGAAAACAACTCCACTGCCTCACTAAAGCAATTAAGTCGTCAATTCGCATCAAATCACTGTCGTTAAAAGTCAATCATATTCATATGGCTTGTCGGTAATCGTAATAATTACGATATTTACATGAACACATAATAGTTCATGGTAATACATACAGAAGGTCCACTCTCGAACATGTTTAGGGGTAAAAATATTGCTGTCTCTTCCTACCATTACCCGCTTGCTGTAGACCAGGGGGTAACCAACTTGATTGGATCCAAGATCTGTTCACTAACGAAACTGTGCGATCTACAAAGTACTAACTTATTGAAAGCAGTTGATGATTATGATTACGTTGCGTCGTCTGAGCGTCTAGTGTATTGAAAACGTTGATGGATTCGATAACGATTTCGTTTGTGAATGAACGCGGAATTGTATGGAGACGTGTCGACCGCGGCAGTTGTGCAAACGTTCCGCTGGCGGCGCTGTCTCAGTTTCCATACAATTTTGCGATAACTCGCAAACGAAATCGTTATCGAGTCCATCATCGTTTTCAATTCACTAGACGCTCAGGTCTATATGTTCATATTTTTTGCGTTGCCACGATCGACTGGACTAACAGTCGCGATCGACCTGTTGGCCACCCCTGCAATAGACCTTTCACGAGGTCTTGCCGACGGAGCGTACCTAAACTGCAGAGTGAACCTACCCTGCCATATAAACTAAAAACAACTTGTAGATTCAAGGTCCGACCACACCGCAGCTTAAAATCCGGTGTCGCTTCGGAATCGCAGTGTCGCGTCGTTTTCGCACCGTTTTCGCCGCGTGCTCCCCACACCGCAGCTTAAAAAACGGTGACGGTACGGAATCGCAATGACGTGCGTCACGATAATCTTTTTGTCGCAAACCTTCCAAACCGGTGCTTAAAAATCGCTGCGTCAAAATCATGCTTCAAATACCTATATGACATAAGTAAAGATCAACTGCACCCATCACAGCAACAAAACAAAAGAACGTGACTCAGTTGTCTCGTTCCTTTTTTAAATTTTAGACATAGAATCTGATAATCTCTATGTGAAAAACGAAGTGTTACCGACAATAACCGAGAAACCCCGATTCGCAAATCTTTGCGTAAAAAACGCTGCATCTACAAGACAGCTGCGTCTTTTACGTCACCGGTGTGGTGTCTGTCATAAGATCTCCGTGATATATTTTTTGCGATTTTTACGCAGATCAATTTACGGTGCGACAGCGTATTTTAAGCTGCGGTGTGGGAGCATGCGGCGAAACCGGTGCGAAAACGACGCGACACTGCGATTCCGCAGCGAGACCGGATTTTAAGCTGCGGTTTGGTCGGACCTTCAAAGGAATAAAACGAGATTCATCGATTATTGTTATGTTTTTTTTATTTATTAATATTTCAAAGAGCCGCACAATATTACATCACTGTAAGATACGAAAACCGCATTTTTACAAACTTTGATTTTTACAAAAAAATAATAACTCAGCATTTTACGCGCGGCCATCTCATAAAACATAAAACAGAAACCGCAAAACCGCGGCTTTTTGCATTTTGACATTTGGATTTTATTATAGGCCATTTTAGAACGAACCTTAGGAAGAAGGTTGTATGGGTGTGTTTTGTATGAGAGGTGTAGTTTGACCATTGGACTATGCAGCCTTGACCTGCGATGGTAATGGACTGTGACGTAATATGTAATCTTGTGTAATTATGTAAATCTCCGCGGAGATCCAAGATTTGAACAAACCATTGTAATTAGTTTATTAAGTTGTTAACAGTTAACACGGAAATGTTTTGTTTTAGCTACGTATAGTGGTCGGCAGAAATCTTGGCCAGATTTTAAGTGGTGGGGGTAAAATTGCGTATCGTTTTCTTTTTTGCCCCGTGTGGTGCCGGGTGAGTGGTAGCACCTCCCCTTTTCTTCCCGTGGGTGTCGTAAGAGGCGACTCTGGGAAAGGGTTAGAGTATTGTGGGCGATGGGCTAGCAACCTGTCACTGCAACATCACGTTTAACCATCTGGTTACCCTGAAATTGCTAAACGTGGCACTGGACTTTTGAATTCATGTGCTCTGCCTACCCCTCTTGGGAATACAGGCGTGAGGATATGTACGTATGTATGTATGTTTTCTTATTTATTTTCAGGTAAAAGCGATGCGCGAATGAACCCCCACTGCAAAAAATCTGGCCAAGTGTTAAAAGAAACGTACAGATGTAGTGAGAAACTATTTTCCTTCGTAAATGTTCGGAAAAGTTCTTATTTATCGTTTTATTACTTAAAACAATTACAATTATTATTTAAAACTGGATATTTACCATATATTTTACGGAATGAATTCCCTTTAAAATGGGTACCGAAGCTATTTGAGAGAAAACGATAAATACGAACTTTTCCGAACATTTACGAAGGAAAATAGTTTCTCACTACATCTGTACCTAAGTAGCAAATTTTTAAATAGTTTGCGTTTTAATAATAATAAACAAAGATACAAACAAGCCTGTTCTCTTTCAAATGAGGTAGGTAGAACACGCATATCGTTACAGACAAAACCATGACTATTTCACGCTTCGGAGCCGCTTCCGGTATAATTTCAAGTTTAAAAACAGATGGAAGAGGTAAATTCTGACAGGTTGCTAGCCTGTCGCATAAAGCATACCTAACCCTATATCCTTAGTCGCCGTTTACGACATTTACGGAAGAAATGGAGAGCTGATATTCTAATCCGACACTATGCAAACTGTAATCAGTTCCAAATATTTTTTTTAAAAGCAGTCAAAACAAAACACACCATTTTCCCTCCGTCTTCTTCTGTGTCCTCCCATTTCAATTCACAAAATCACACATCAATATCCTAAAACAACTTAAGAAACACCTTTACACCATGAATTCACAAAAAAAATCACTTCACTGTTTTAAAAATATTTTAGAAATTATGACTTAAATACTGTTGATAAGTTTTCCTTACACAAATAAAGTACTTTTGACACACTTTCGAAAACCAAATTCATTCACAAGAATCAACGGACTTGGCCCAAAAGACCTAGCACACCGGCCACAAGTTCTAGTAAAAAAAAAGTTTTCGTAAAGTTTCGCCCAGCGATGCGCGAGCGCTTAAAGCCACGACAGGACTGATACTCCCGCGCCGGTGTTGTACTGTTTGTTTTCGATATTTGTCTGCCAATGCGAGGTAAATCGCGCGTAGGTGATAAACCAATCATGGTGTTTAAAAGGAAAATCAACAAGATTGCAGCTTTTGAGAAATAGAGGAGGATAATAGATAAAAATAATATGTAGTAAGATTTGATTTTTATGTCACATCCAACAGACAAGGATAAGTAAATATTATAGTTATCACTTAGCGGGTTTTAATAAAACTTCTTTTAGCACGGTTGCTGTAACACGTCCGAAACGTCGAGGTAACTAAAACCATACAAAAAAATTACGTGGTAGTAGACTCGACTACTACTCCAAGTAGTCTACACGTGACTACGGCCGCTATAACGTCGAAGTTATTAAAACCGTATTAAAAAATAAATAAAACGTGATTTAGTCTGGCCATTTACCATCACGAAAATTAAAAACTACATTTTTCAAAAGCTTTGTGATGTGACCTAATAAACACGATTTTGGGTGACATTTATAAGCCATGAAGGACGCCAGACCGGCGGGACGGGTATCAATTCTATAGTAACAATATATCCCCAAATGTCACGAGACGTTTTTTGTATTAGCAAGGTTACACGGACGACCGCCGAGTTAACTTGCCAGTTCCTTATGAGACGGTTAAAGTAGTATATGTAGTTAATGTGTATCTTGACACATATCTAGGTCTATGGCCCTAAAAGTGGTGGGCAGAGTACATAAAGCATTACATACAAACCCACGGGCGTAGCCAGGATTAAGTTTTGGGGGGGGGGAGGGGTTGACAAAAAAACACTATTGTTGTATGGGAGCCTGAACTTTTCGGTGGGGGTTTGAACCCCCAAACCCCCCCCTGGCTACGCCCATGTACAAACCATGTTGCACGTCGTGTAGCCGTTTTTAGAATAATTTTAGATGTCAAAATACATGACAGGTACAGGTATAATAGTTGAAAGATTGTTAGACTGTCGCTTAAAGCGTTACCTAAGCCTATTTTGCGTTACCACACAGGAACTTCTTTTAATGCGTATATTAACAGTATTAAAAGTGTGTACTATATTTTAGCACTTACAAAATACCAGGTAATCAGGTAAATCGTTCAGAAATCCCCTCGACCTTATCCGGAAAAACAACTGCTTAACAACATAAGTACACAGAGCGATACCAGTTTGGGCGTCAAAGCTGCATCAACAAGACGACGTATGAACATAAAAACCGGCCAAGTGCTAGTCGGACTCGCACTCGACGGGTTCCTTATCAAAAACTGCAAGCCACCGGTAAATAATTTTTAGTATGTATTTGTTGTTATAGTGGCAATAGAAACACATAATCTGTGAACATGTTAACCATCTAGCTATCACGATTCGTGAGATATGAGTACAGCCTGGCGACAGACGTTCGCACGGACAGTGAAGTTTCAGTAATAGGTTCCCATTTTGACCCTTTGGGTACAGAACCCTAAAAACCGGATGTTGAAACGGCGCCGTGGTTTCCCTAGCGCCGGGAATTCCGGTGACTGTCGTATTTCGATAAGGTTGCATGTGAACTGAGATGAATCGATTACGCTAAGGGCCTTGAGGTGTCGCAAGTTTGGGGTTATTGGTTTGGCAAAGTATTATTTTATGGAGCAGTAGCTGTGCTCGCGACTTCATTCGCGCGGAATAGTGAATTTGAGTAGCACTTTTAATTATTTGTGACAGTCTAACTGTAATTACATCGAGATTAGCTCGACATGTTTCAAGCCAAAATCGCGATCCATCATCACTTCAGTGTGCATCTAACCGTAGCCGCTGCTGCGCGTTACTTCCCGATGATGGGCCGCTAATTGGTAAGAAACATGTCGAGCTAATTGATGTATTATCTGTTTTATTTCACTATGGAGATATTTGCCAAAAAACCCTGCAGACTTGCAAATTGTATTTAGAAAGGTCAGAGCCAAGTTGGTGTTTGTGGTTTTCAACACAGGATGTAAGATAGCAAAGATTCAATTGTTATGAGTTTAATGAAGGTCAAGTGCTAATTGATTTCCGGTCGTTATTTAATTAGTTATAAGCTAAATAAGGACTTGATAATTAACTTCGTTTGTAGGAATTTGGTATCTGTAGGTAATTAGTATAGTTTTATTAAGTTAATGACCTTTACCTTTCGTGGTTACTTAGGCCGTTTAATATATATGCATGTCTACTTTTGTTTAGTTGTCCTTGTCACTAACTATGATAGATCCTCTTTAAAAAAGGTACACGTCTTTGTCAAATTCAATTACATATTTTAATTTAAAATTAATTTGAAGCATTGCTCTTTTCCTACTTTCTTTGTGTACTACTCTTACTTCACATGATTTGTCAATCGCTTATAGATAGATCAGTAAGATATCTCTTGAGGGATATTCGCCTTCGTAGGTATTTTTAAGTTGTTCTGTGCTTGCTATTTTTGTTTTGTACAATAAAGAGTTATACATTCTATGCGGTGTTGGGTTTAGGATAACACCTCTCCATTTCTTCCGTGGATGTCGTAAGAGGCGACTAAGGAAATCGGTTAACCTGTCACTAAAAACCTAAAAACACATGCTAGAAGTAGCTTTAAGCGATCTTGATTCCGATTGAACCGCCCTAGTCAGTGTGGTCAAATTGACATAAACAATAGATCGCGTGCAATCCTTTTTAATTAGCATAGCTAATTAGAAAAACACATGTCGTCACGCCGCGAAACTGGAACACGCGAACCGGTCGCCGGAGGTCGCGATGCAGCCTTACCCTTGAACTCGCTCGTTCGCCACTTCAGGCTAAAGATACTAAGATATAAAGATATCAAGATGTGAACAAACGTTTGTTACCGTCATCAAATGTATGGGGTTGTCAACTAATGTGTTGTCTTATGTTACGTACATACATAAATCACGTATTAAAATGGGGTAGGCAGAGCACACGAAATGCTACATAGACAAAACCATGACTATTTCACGTTACGTGGCTATTTCTAACATATTTTAGGTTTCAAATTGGCAGCTATAATAATAACAGGTAGCTAGCCTGTCGCCTAAAATATACCTTAACCTATTTCCTTAGTCGCCTCTTACGGCATCCACGAAATAAATGTAGAGGTGTTATCTACTCTAAACGAGAGAGAAAAAAAATTCCGATAATACACCAAAATGCACAATTTATAGTACAAATGAGATCTTACAAAATGTTACATCATATTCCTTTACTAATCCGTACCAATATATAAATGTGAAAGTGTGTTTGTTTGTTTGTTTGTTTGTCCGTCTTTCACGGCTAAACGGAGCGATGGATTGACGTGATTTTTTAGGTAGAAATAGTTTAGGGCACGGAGAGTGACATAGGCTACTTTTTATCCCGGAAAAAATTGGTGTTCCCGAGGGAAAACAAAAATATAGTTTGCTTGATAGATCGATATCGATCGATGATAAATCGATATCAATCGATAACCGATCGATAGATGATAGAGATCGATGGCGCCGTGTGTCGTTTGAAACGAGAAGTTTTCTTATAGTAAAGTTGTGCTTTAGACCGCAATATAACCGAGTTCCACGCGGGCGGAGCCGCGGGCGGAAAGCTAGTGTTGTATAAC
Source organism: Adoxophyes honmai (assembly GCA_005406045.1). Taxonomy (NCBI): domain Eukaryota; kingdom Metazoa; phylum Arthropoda; class Insecta; order Lepidoptera; family Tortricidae; genus Adoxophyes; species Adoxophyes honmai. The sequence continues at coordinate 329,175 of BHDV01019310.1, forward strand.
TTCGAAACTCTTCCAAACATATGAGCCAATTTTCCGCATCGCTGTAATCATAGAAACCTGACGAAAAAAACCGGTGAAGTAAGAGTTGGCCTCATACATGGAGGGTTCCGTACATTGAGAAAAAGCAAATTTGTATCATCCCATATATTCTCTTCACATGACGCAGCTACTGAAGTCTGCTTAAAAACGCTGAGCGCGCGTTAAACTCGTTAACTTTAACGTTCACTAAAAAATGTGTTTCTTGTATAATGATGTGGCGGACACACAAATACACAGGGTAATGTGTAATTTAAGGACGGTAAACCACCCACAATAATCAATTTAACATGTTGTGTGAAATAGCAATAATTATGTGTTTCTCTTTCCTGTATTTCGTTTAGTATATAAGTAGGCTCATTGTCCATTAAAATACATTGCTAATTCTGGAGTCGAGTTTACTTTCTCCTCTACTTACCACAGTGCACCTACCTCAACATCCTTTGATAATTTTGATATAACTTTAATTTATTTGTAGTATTTGTTGTTATAGCGGCAACAGAAATATGTCACACTTAGACGATTTAAACATAAATATCACGCCCTATTGCCTGCGAGGTAGGCAGAGACAACACCACGCCATTCGGCTTACATGCTTGTAGATTTCAGGTACATCTTAGTTGATCTCTTTTCAAAACATCGCGAATCTGGTCGATATACGTTCTTCGAGGACACCCTCGACTGACTTGCCCTAACACACTTCCCTTGAAAATTTAATCTGTCTAGCAAACAGTTCATGATAAAGCATATTAATCCACAGACGTAAATTATGTCTATGTATCACAGCGGCCCGTTTTTACCCCTTCGCCACGGAACCGTAGAAACATTGCATAGCAACATCTATAATTTATGACGCAAACCAAAAAGGTAAAGAGTTGGCCGTGTCTTTGGGGATTTTTTGCCGGCGCGCGGCGTTTTCCTTGTATGAAGATACTTGATAAGCCCCGGCAATTTTCAAGCAAATCTACAAAATTGTTACCACTTTATTGTCCATTATTTTAAGTTATTTTTGGGTGATTATAGAATCGTTTTTGTGTAGCATAGAATTCTTACATAGTTTTTAATATTTTAATGCTGAGGAATTTTGAGAATAAGGTATACTTTAAGTACTTTTAGCATGATTTTAGGTTTCGACAAAGATGAAAAATGTAATAACAGTGACACGTTGCTACCTTGACATCTAAAGCATATCATAGCATGTAAACTTTAGTAGCCCTTTACGACATCCGTGAATGAAATTCTAAACTACTAGGTATTCTAGTCATATATGCCCGGAAAAGTAAAATATTGTTTCTGAAGAATCACTCGTAAGATGTGTAATAAGCGACTAGGTGTGAACGTCAAGTGTATTTATTTAGTATATTTGAACTGTTTGAGTGATGGTTTACCCGCAACACAATGGTCAATAAGTTGTCCTCTGTGACGCTTATGTTTATAGGTAAATTATTATTTCGTCAGCTCTTTAGCACAAGGCTGTTTAGGTTTCTAGTAAATTAATACCTGGTATTATTCGAGCGTTTCAACGGCTTCATTTTTCTGCAAGGTTATTGCCTATCGCGCTCGGAATCGGCATGGGCTTGAGGGAACGATCGTGATCCCAAGCGCCTCGGTAAAATGCTTTCGTGTAACAAACAAAGCAATCCCTAACTGTCAGTTTGCTTACGCGAAACTAATATTAGGTAATTCATTCTTTTAATTGTTTGGTTTTATTTCTTTTAGTGGTTTCGACTGTCAAGTCGTTACGCGATAGCAGTCGTAACAATTTTAAAGTGAGATTTATTTCGACATGTCACATTTAAAGGAATTATGATTCCGAGCGCGTAATATAATAGCAATAGCCCAGCCGTCCTACGAATTTTTGTAGATTCTTAATGTCGTTTTCGGTTACTTGTTAGATTTCCTCTATTTCTTATAGATAAGTAAACAACTGTATCAAAGTATTCGGCCATACACACAATACTATCAAGCCTGTATTCTCAAATGAGGGCAGGCACTAAGGGTTATCTACATCTACACTATAATATTATAAAGAGGAAAACTTTGTTTGTTTGTTTATTTGTTTGTTTGGTTGTAATGAATAGGCTCAGAAACTACTGGACCGTTTTTAAAAATTCTTGCACCATTCGAAAGCCACATTATCCACGAGTAACATAGGCTAAATTTTATTTTGAAAAAAAAAAGAGGATTCCGTAAATTATTTGGATTTAGATACCTACATCTACATCTACACTAATATTATAAAGAGGAAAACTTTGTTTGTTTGTTCATTTGGTTATAATGAATAGGCCCAGAAACCTACGACCCCAAAATCCGAAATTTACGCGAACGAAGTCGCGGGCGGAAAGCTAGTACAGATATATAGTTGACGGCAATAAACTTAACCAAATATTTCAGAACCACTTAAAATATGGCCAAGTTATCATTCGATGTCAAGCTAAACTCGATTTAAGATACGAGTTATTCGTGGTTTTCATTACTTATTTTCCTGTTAGAATACCTAAGCCACAGGCGACCAAAGAAATATTTGCAGATCCTTCCCTTCTATAATAAAACCAAAAATAATAATAAAAATACTCACTGTGAGGTTTATAATCGTGGTCATCTCCCCCGATTCTGCCGTCATTGTCACCAAAGCGGCCAGCGACGTCATTCTCATCAACGACACGCGTATCGTGCGTATCGTGCGTGTGGGTATCGTGCGCGTGCGTATCGTGCGTGGCGCAGGCCGCGTCGACGCAGGCGGGCCGCTGGCAGCGGTCGCCTGTGAACTGCGGCGGGCAGGCGCAGGACACGCTGCCTTGCGCGGACACTTGGCAGGTACCCTGTAGGATGGAAGTATAATCAATGATCCAGTCTACATACGTCTCTCTGTTGGGTACATACCTCCTCTCAAAAGTAAGGACTTGGTCTTATAGTCATACATACAGGATGGCCGGAAATTAACAGTGAATACTTTAACCAGTGGTCGGGTAAACATACATACATACAATCAGGCCTGTTCTCCCAAACGGGGTAGGCAGAGCACACAAAACGCTACATAGACAAAACGATGACTATTACACTTTTTGTGGCCACTTCTAGCATAATATGTTTTGTATCGCCGTAATAGTGGTCGGGTAAACGTGTGTGGGCAACTCCGGCGCCTGTCATTTTGCCTGACGAGATGAGCGAAGAGGAAAGATTTCATCTGTTATTGCACATTCTACCTCATGCTTAAAGTTATATTTTTTTTTATCGAATTGGTCATACATTCGATTTCATTCTGTATTTGTCTGCTCGTCAACGCCGATGATTGCCGATGTAACTCATAACTATATGTGGTACACATGCATAGAGGACAGAACCACTACAGTACTTGTCATTTTGGTTGTTCAGAGACGGTTCCGGCAAACCATCGAGGCGATCGCTGTGCTTTTATTGGCCGGCCCAAGATTTTAGTTTCTGTGACAGTGACGGTGACGTTAGTAAGTGACAAACCACTATCTTTTTGCGGGCCTGGGTGGCCAACATTGTTTCTCAAGTGGGTCTGTCCTCTATGTACATATGTAGCTCTGTGGTCACCTGGTTGAGGCACAGCCCCTGGCAGACGGCGGGCCGGCAGACGGCGCCGGCGGCCGTCAGCTCGCACACGCTGCCCGGCCCACAGAGAGAGAAAGCTTCGCCTTCGCACTGCGAGCAGTGGACGCCTGCCCGACAGAGATATACGTTACTGGGGCACTATGTTTTTAAAATGTATAGGGTTGTATTGTGCTTCTAAATCACCGTATCTTCGATAATATAACAGGCACAAAAGATATTTAATATTACCCTTAGTATTTATTTAATCAGCTGGGTCAAAACTGAGAAAAACATCACTCGATTATTATTGTTTTTAAGTTGATTATTTAACTGGTCAAACGGGCAAACTGTTGGTACTAAATTTTGACATGTTAACAATGTATATACACAGTTTTGGCAATAAATAAATCTAATCTAATCTAATCTAATGAATAAAAAAAAAGTTACGCATTTTTATAATATTTTTTTAAAGTATTGACATTCAATTCAGCATTTTTATTCGAGTACATAACATGAGAAATAAAATTCAAAAACCACGACTGCTTTTCATCAGCCTTTTTTATTTTTACGTGTATATTTAAGAGCGTGCACACAAAATTCGGTGATTTTGATGTTTTTCCAATGCTCTAGAAAGCTTTAAATCCTTAAGTTTTTAAAGAAA
>BHDV01019310.1:351563-361969 GCA_005406045.1 Adoxophyes honmai
AGTAGGAAAAAAACATTTCTACATGAAATAATACACAAGAAAATACCAGTTAATAACATATTTATTCATTTAAATTTTAACAAATTATTATAGAGATCCTTTCGGTGTCACCCTGAATTTAACGCGAGCGAAGCCGCGGGCAAAAGCTAGTATATTATAAATAGACGTTAATGACAGGTGAAGTCCATCTCGCGCGCCACTCTACTCGCGTCCTGTCACGCTAAGCCGGTAAGGGGCTGTCCATTAATCATATGATGTTTTTTTTTTGGCATTTTTGACCAAACAAAGAATGCTCCATGACATACCTGCGTATTAGACCAGTTTTGTGGCGCCGGAAACTTCGATCTACCAGTGATACAAGAGATCTTTTCACGCGCTGAACACTTACGTTGTGATTGGTTATTGATTGAAGTCTCAGACAGATGACTCTTGATAGATGTCTAGCACCCCAGCGCCAAATGCGTCGAGTAGCCGAACTAAAGTGTGAGCACTGTGCATAGCAAACAAAATTGTGCCCAGAGCATTTGTAAATGAAGTTCAATATAGATGAATTACTCATTCGGCTACTCTCAGATATCGTTCTGCGCTTCTCGGCGCAGACGGTAACAGCCGATGTGACTTATTTTCTTGGGGATACTGTACCTCCGCGTCGCAGAGCCACTCGCGCGGGATGCAGCGTCCGGAGGCGCAGCGGAAGTGCCGCGGCGGGCAGCTGCGCGCGGCGCAGTGCGCGCCCTCGTCGGCGCCGTCCGCGCAGTCCGCGTCCGCGTCGCACACCCATACGTCCGGCACGCACGATCCGTCGCTGCACATGAACTGCGGGAGAACAGGTAGGTTTAGGTTTGGGTTCGGAAAGTGTCACTAATGTAAAATTTTAACTTTTTATGATCTATATCATATAGAAGCATACGCATCTGAAAACCACTGTAATTTTTTTTTTTAAATTTCCATTATTGACCTTGTGGGAGACAAATGTTTCGTCGCTTTTCAGGTCATTACGCCCTGTGTTGTGCCTGTACGGCTCTGCAAGTCCCGTTGTTTTAGTTCGTGTTCTACATAGCACTCACATGGTCGGGCTTGCAGGCGCGCGGCGGGCAGTCCCGCTCGTCGCCGCCGCCGGGGCAGTCGCGCACGCCGTCGCAGCGCGCCGCCGCGGGCACGCAGCGGGCCGCGATGCCCGCCGTAGCGTTGCCCACGCATTTGTACTGGGATGAGAGGCATGTGAACTGGAAGAGAGAAGGAGTTTAGTATTTCTTCAAATGCCGATTGATGCATAAATGTAATGCCTATACTCTACTCGGAGTACACGGAACATTGCGTAGTTAAAACAACGAGCATTTCACATTTTTAAGCCACTTTTAGCATAATTTTAAGTCTAAATATAGACAGACGTACAAGTGCTACAAAAGTTTTTTGAAGAGGTACAAATGTTAAACATTCTTCAAACTTATTTCCTTAAACATCACATATTTTTAATGAAAATGATCACGGGTATCATTTTCGACTAATTTATGTAATCGACCCTTACTCCTTCCATCGTCGACTTAATTGTCTACCCGCGTCGATGACTGACTGTGACTGTAATATCACGGTTTAGTCACTTGATGTCCTATCAGAATGAAAGCTTGCGCGAGAGCTCCGACGTCAAGGATCGTGTGCCCGCGCCGCACTGGAACTGCCCCGGGGAGCAGCGGACGACAGGGATCGTGTCGGTACCGTGTCGCAGTCCCGCTCGTCGCCCGCGTCGGCGCAGTGCGGCGTGCCGTCGCAGATGGCGGCGGGGTGCAGGCAGCGGCCGCCCGCGCCGCACTGGAACTGCCCCGGGGAGCAGCGGAACGACGGGCACGATGCCGGCTCGTCCGATCCGTCGCCGCAGTCGTCCTGTGGTAAGAAAAGACAATGCGTGTAATTTAAATACAACTGATTGATTTACATACACTTTTTTACAGTGCGATTTGACGCCAGCAATAGTTTTGTCAGTTGCAGACCAAGAGTTAAGTTAAGTTAGGTACAGTTAGGTACACAGGCGCCCAGCACGAAGTACTCGGAGCAAGCGCGCGTCAGCCGCCTCGCCACAGCCGGCGTCAATAGGCATAACACGGAACAGTTCAGCTTCACGCAGAGCGCTGTGAGCTCCGTATGGACTGACCTGAGTATCGCAACGCCACCAGAAGGGGATACACTTGAGCGTGGTTTCGCAGACGAAGTGCTGGCATCATCGACGTCGCTGGTGTCAGCAGGCACAATAAGCTGTGTAAGCTGTGGACTGACCTGCGTATCGCAACTCCACCAGAAAGGAATACACTTGAGCGTGGTCTCGCACACGAAGTGCGCGCTGGTACAGTTAGGCGCGTAGCCGCCGCCGGCGTCAGCAGGCATAATTCTGAGCAGTTCAGCTTCGTGCAGAGCGCTGTGAACTCTGTGTGGACTGACCTGAGTGTCGTGTCTCCACCAGAAGGGGATACACTTGAGCGTGGTCTCGCGGACGAAGTGCTGGCATCATTGCCGTCACCGGCGTCAGTATGCATAACCCGGAGCAGTTCAGAGTACTATGAGCTCTGTGTGGACTGACCTGAGTGTCGCATCGCCACCAGAAGGGTATACACTTGAGCGTGGTCTCGCAGACGAAGTGTGCGCTGGTGCAGTTGGGTGTGCAGCTGCGACCGTCGGCCCCTAGTACGAAGTGCTCGGGGCAGGCGCAGCGCGCGCCCACCGGCGTCTCCGCCGTCGCCGGTGTCAGCAGGCACAGCCCGGAGCAGTTCAGCTTCGCGCAGAGCGCTGTGAGCTCTGGAGAAGATGTAATTTGCTATAGTTTCTTAAATAGAATGGTCAATTGCAAGGTTTTAAATAAAGTTTTAAATACGTTCTTAGCATACGTTCGTAGTCTTTATCCTTTTAAATATGTTCAGCCGTAGACAATGAGCATTTCAATAAATCAGCCATACTCAAATTACTCAAAGTCCGTTCCGCGGAACCCCCTGGGTTCCGCAAGAATTGAAACAAAAAACAAAACACCACTCTGCACACATATACTACGGTATACACGGACGGACAGATGGATAAAAAATACAATTTTAAAAACAGTTGTTTTTTGTAGAATTCCGTCAAGTATTTCGCTTTCCAAAAGTGTTTCAAAAGGTTAAAATATTCGAAATGCTTCATGCTACCGCATTGGAGATTAAGATCACACTATTAAGTCTCTAGAGTCTAGACTAATCATTGTGCGATTCGGCTAGTTTTACCACTAAATAGTTTAGCACTGACCTGGCGCCGGGGGTTGTCTGGCCGGATGATGCACCCGCAAGTCCATAGGCTTATGCACAGTGAGAGCCACGCTTTTGCACTCGTACGCGCCGCCAGCGCTGCGGTCTTCTGTCGCATTCATCTAAAAACAACAAATGCACAACTACACATCAAGCTAACGACTGCAGTGACAAACGTGATAGGAAAAGCGTGGGTGCGAACCTGCATTGATGTTTTTTTTTGTTAAATTGGATTTTTTTTCTTGACCAACGCATAGTCCCAGTTAAAAACAAAAAAAAAACTGTTAAGTAGCTTGTAGTACTAGTAGCACTATTTGCAATAAAAAGCCCTTTAATATCAGCAGGGGAAGTCCACTTAGATATCTAGTGAGGCTGTACCTTGTAGTGCGGGTTGGGCCGGCGGCGGCAGCTCTCGATGGCGCGCGTCTCCCAGTCGCTCCAGTACACGCGGCCCTCCCACACGGTGAGCGCGAAAACGTGGTGTAAACGAAGCCACGGCATGCGGTCTGGAAGGGAGATGACAGTATGAATTGGCTTACAAGCATCATTTATTTTAGCCAGGAGAAAGTTTCAATATCAGTAAACTATGGAAGCCATTTCGGCAGCCTGTCCACTGTAGCGGAGCAAGGCAGCGGAACGGTGAGTGAGATAAAAATCCACCAATAGAATTGCATAAAATCTTCGCTCCTTTTCAGTAAATGCAATTTTTGAAGGATTTTTAACTCGCTCACCGCTCTGCACCGCTTTAGATAAAAACATTGCATGTAACTCCCTTGTATTAACACACCTCTAGAAAACACCATCTTCACGTGCTTCCCATCCAAGTCTGCCACCGCGATGTAGTCCTCCCTCGCGTCTGCGAAGTAGAGCTCCTGCGACGCGTGGCTGACGACCAGCGCGTTGGGCCAGCCCAGGCCGGCGCTGATGAGTAAATACATGATCCTGATGATGGACATACCTCTAGAGAACAGCACCTTCACGTGCTTCCCATCCAAGTCTGCCACCGCGATATAGTCTTCCCTCGCGTCTGCGAAGTAGAGCTCCTGCGACGCGTGGCTGACGACCAGTGCGTTGGGCCAGCCCAGGCCGGCGCTGATGAGTATGGTCCGCGCCGAGCCATCCATGCCGGCGCGGCCGATGTGCGGGGATGTGCCCCAGTCGGACCAGTAGATCGTGCTAGAGAAGTAGTAGTATTAAATTTATTCATGACTAGCTTTTGCCCGCGGCTCCGCTCGCGTTAAATTCGGGGTAGCACAGAAGAGATAGCACACATACCAATTTATAGCTTTCTACATTGAAAATTGCGATTTCTCCACAAACTTCCACCCCTCACTTTAGGGAAATGGGGGGTTTTGAAGAGGCAAAAAGTAGCCTATGGCACTCTCCATGCCCTAAACTATCGCTACCTAAAAAAATAACGTCAATTTATCGCTCCGTTTAGCCGTGAAAGAAGGACAAACAAACAAACAAATAAACACACTTTCACATTTATATATTGGTACGGATAATAATATTAATGTGATTGAAACAGAAAAAGAAAAGTGAACTTGGATAGTGCGCGACACATTTGCGGTACTTACGACGCCGCACGATAGGTTGAATACGCTCGCAGTTTTTTTCAAGTCCTCTAAGATACTAATTGATGTGTCATAGACGACTTGAAAATCACTGCTGACGTATTTAACCGACGTTCGGCGCTGTGCATTCCACAGATGTGGCACGACACTGAGATTTTTGTGTAAACATTGAAAATACGATCGGAAAACACAACTAACGGTAAATTCATGGATTTTGTATCGTCCATGCCGGCGTGACCGATGTGCGGGGACGTGCCCCAGTCGGACCAGTAGATGGTGCTAGGGAAGTGAAACTTGGACCTTAGTGTTCTGTGTAGACGTGGTACAATCGGATGGGAACAACACAATTAATTAGTTAGTCAGTATTACCCGTGTGATGACAGAATAAAAATAATACATTTCTATTTCTTACATGGACATCGTAAGTGTCGATTATAGAAACATGTTAAAATATTTTTTAGGCGACAGGCTTATGCTACCCGACACTATTAGGGGTCATCCATAAAGTACGTCACACGTAAAGGGGGGAGGGGGGGGGTCGACAAAGTGTGACATGGTGTGACAAGGGGTGGGAGGGGTACTAAGTTTCGTGACATCACATTTTAAAATCTAATATGTTTAGAGGTAGTAATCGCGTAATTTGAAATATATTTACTAGCTTTCCGCCCGCGGCTTCGCCCGCGTGAAATTCGGTTATATTGCGGTATAAAGCGAACATTCCCTCGGGAACATCAATTTTTTCCGGGATAAAAAGTACCCTATTATTTAATCCGGACTTCTATCTTTACGTCTGCAAAATTTCAATGTAATCGGTTCAGTAGTTACGGCGTGAAAGCGGAACAAACAAACAAGTAAGGAGTAAGGATAAGGATAAACTAAAAAATATTTCCAACTCTATCTTTAGGGGCAATACGGTTTAAATTGTTTTGTTGACGAGTTCATACCTGCCTAGTGACACGCGCCGATCGCCTACGAGCCCTTTGACGAATGCCGCCAAACGCACCTGTGCTTCGCGTGAATTTATTGTTTCTATTTCATTCGACAATTGACTGTTAATGTTGATTTAATAAAAAATACTTCATTTAAATGGAAATAAAACTAAACTTGGAACTGCTGTTTTAATTTAATAATTTTTCGATGTGAAATTGCAAAACATGTGACGTCACACTAGGGAGGGGGGGGTCTCAGAAATGTGACCACCTGTGACAAGGACGGGGGGAGGGCTAAAAAAATCATGAAATTCGTGTGACGTACTTTATGGATGGCCCCTTATTCCTCTTCCATCTGTTTTCAAACCTATTATTATGAAAAGTGGCTACGAAGCGTGAATTAGCCCTGTTTTTTTTTTCTGTCTCTACACCATTTGGGAACACAGGCGTTTACGTATGTATTTCTAAAACCTCCAGAAAAAAATAGTTTCATAAAACGAGCTCATCAAGTTTCCTAACAACATCCCATGTCCCTTATAAAGCAGCATAGTTGACTCACCCCCTGGCCGGGTGCAGCGCGAGCGCGCGGGGTTCCTGCAGCCCTCCCCGGATGAGCACGCGGCGGTGCGCGCCGTCCGTCCGGGACACCTCCAGGGTGTCCGTGCCCTTGTCGCACCAGTACACGTTGCCGGCCACCCAGTCTACGGCCAGCCCGTCTGGGTTCTGTAGGGTTGCGCTGTGGAGTATCTGAAACGAACGGTCCCTGAAATGTAGAACTTCTCTTCATCGAAAACGATTCATAGAATTCAGTGTAAATATTATCTCTCAGAGTATTAAAAAGTAAAAGCTCCTTATTCGCGCTTCGTTCATTCGCGGATTAAAATTTTGTGACCCAATTTCTATATTCGCGGCTAAAATTTCGTTATTGACGGATTTATTGTGGAAAACGACGAAGAATCTATGCAAATTCAAACTTTGAGTGCAAAAATAGGACGAGATGAAGAATCGCAAAGTGAAAATTTGACTGAAAGCGACTTGGAGGAAGCGTTAAATACACAGCTCATTGAAGAAGAGGCTTCAACATACATCTGTGAACGTGACATTTAATTAGAAAAATCTAAGTTCACACGGTTTCAGAATGGCAAGTGAGCTTTGTGATTTCTTTATGGATATTGACCCGTCTATGGAACAAAGTGCCTTTTTTATCACCTAGGAACGTATCCACGGTTTCTGTATTCTCGGAATATTTACGGAACGTATACCCCGTGAATAAAGAGCTTTTACTGATGATGATGAGTAGCAAGCTAGTGACCGTAACTTACCTGGTAATTGGACAGTTCCTGTCCAGGCTCTCTGCAGGCCCGTTTGATGGAGCTCCCCAGCCGTGTGACGTCACTCCAGTAGAGGCAGCGCTTCCCCCACTCCATGTCCAAGGCAACCGCATTCGTCAGGTTGTGTATGAGCAGGGAACTGGCGTGAGCAGCGTCCAGCGACACGCGCCGGATGTAGTAGCGGTTGGTGAAGATGAGAGACGCTGGCTCGTCTGGGAAAGGAGTTTAATTGTGAAACTAAGGGGCCCGTCATCTAGGAGCCGCGGCGGCTACCAAACAAGCATGACACGCCATCGATCAGTTTGTGCGACTGCTCGTGTTCATTCGAAAAAAAAAAACGTTGTTTATTGTTTTCTTACAGAAGATTGATGTGTTTTTATAATCACTGTTAAGTAACAAAACTATGTTTTAATTCGAACTCATCGGCACCCGAATATTCGGGTTGCATATGCAACAGTTCAAAATTGCAGAGAGAAGAAAAGAGAAATATAGTAAGTATGTTTCTCAGAACAGCGAATCTTAACGCAAGTATGGACATTTTAAGACAAGTTTAAACTTTGACAACGCTTTGGAACCATTTGTTTTTTCGATCAATCAATGCCTCTAATTTCGAACTAATAAGAGTCGACTGCATTATATATAGGTACGAATTAAAGGACAACTTACTTGAAATTGGCGCGCAGCTGATGCCGTCTTCCATTAACTTGTAACCGTCATCGCAAGAGCACACGAAACTGCCAATGGTGTTCCTGGAGAGAATAAAAAGATAAGAAAAATACACATAAACTATGACTACATATACTGAAATTAGATCTAATAATACTTTTTACATTGACGATCTGTCAATGATCTTTGAGAACATCTCTATACCTTATTTACATGGATATGTTAATGGGAAATCAAAAAAGCAGTGTTAATACTTGTTTACCTTTGTTTTATCACAAAGCTTTTGACAAATTGTATCTTGTATAGTGTTATCAAAAGTTTGTCGTTTTATGTTTAATATTAATTATTTGTTATTTAAGTTTGGGTACCCGTGTGGTGCCGGGTTAGAATAGCACCTCCCCCTTTCTTCCCGTGGGTGTCGTAAGAGTCGACTCTGGGAAAGGGTTAGTGTAATTGTGGGCGATGGGCTAGCAACCTGTCACCGCAATATCACGTTTAACTATCTGGTTACCCTGAATTTGCTAAACGTGGCACTGGATTTTTGAATTCATGTGCTCTGCCTACCCCTCATGGGAATATGGGCGTGAGAATATGTATGTATGTATGTATTTAAGTTTGAACAGGTAAGTCTGTCATTTCTACAGATCTCAGGTTTTTATCTACGATCGAAAGTTACAAGAGTGATTGGCTATGTTATTCTCGATAATTGAAGTTTGTTGAAGGTAACGATAGCAACATCGGATTTCGGTAAAACTGTGATCGGTCATTAGTATGCTTTAGACGATAAACTAGCCGTAACTATTAGCCGTAACCCGTCACTATTATACAAAAAAATATATGCCAGAAGTCGCCACCAAACGTGAAATTGGTGAAATAGTCATGGTTTTGTGTCTGTCACTTTTGATATGCTCTGTGTTGAATGTGGTAGATTCGGTCCCCGTCATTGGTCAACAGAGTTCGAGTAAAAACATTAATAACGAATCCAGAATCCACTAAGAGCCCGTTCCCACCATGTCGGGCGTCGGCCCGATTTATAATCGGGTGTCGTAGCGGCAGTACATTTTATATGAAGCTTTTCACACACGCTCGATAATCGGATTCGACATAAAATGTCAGGCGTTTAGCGAGCCCGCATGTCGATAAAAAATCGTGCCGGGCGCGCTGTTCACAGCAAATCGGATGTCGGGCCGACCCCGCTCGCGCCTCACCCCCGGTACCTCCCGCGGGTCGCGTGCGCGGATTCACATTGTCGTGGCCGGCAGCCGACTGGTGTGAATAGAGGCCTCGACACCGATTAAAAATCGGGCCGACAGCCGGTTTGTGTGAACAGAGGGGCCAACGTCCGATTAAAAATCGGGCCGACGCCCGACACGGTGGGAACGGGCTCGTACCGGCAGTGCTGGTCGCAGGGCGCGTCCTCGGCGCACTCGTCGGCGTCGGCGCAGGCCTGCGCGGCGCGGCGCCAGCCCGCGCGGCACCAGCACGCGTGCCCCACCGGCAGGTCGCTGCAGTTGTGCGGGCAGCCGCCGTTGCGGACCAGGCACTCGTTTATGTCTGCAACACACGCATATTGTTACTCTTCTTCAATCGGTCCCTCATTACTGAGGATCGTGGTCACTGGAACCCCTTAAACGGACTATCTGTCTCCATCGATTCCGGTCCGAAGTAGCCTTCACCGTCTGGTAAAATTTGGCGAGGAGGTGGCCTCTTTCACTTGGTCAGACCAGCGTGTTGGCGATCTTCCGCGAGTTCTCTTGCCCTCGGTGTTGCCAACAATGACCAGTTTCTCCAAATTGCCATCCTCTCTTCGCAATATGTGGCCGAAATATGACAGTATGCGCTGCAGACATACAGAAGACAGACCACCGTACAAGAATAAAAACTCTTAAAACTATTACATGTCTTGGTGACACGAAAGAACCGTAAAATGAAGCTTCGCTCAGCATGATTTGCTGCGCCAGAAACAAGTTCTGAAATGTGCGTAAGCGTTGATACTTGCGCAACGAGCAGGGCAATATTACAGCACGCGTGCGACAGAGATAGCAGCGGGTCAACGCTCGAATTTCTCTGTGCTCCGCGACCGGCCTTTAGTTAATATAGAGATAAGGCTCACGGCAGCGGCGCTCGTCGCTGTAGTCGCCGCAGTCGTCCCGGCCGTCGCAGAGCGCGGCGCGCGGCGCGCAGGCGCGGTTGGCGCACTGCCACTCGCCCGGCGCGCACGCAGAACGGGACGCCGGGGCCACGCCCAGCGCCGCTCCCTGCGCCGTCGCGCGCGCATATGATGCTACGAGAGAAAAAATGGGTTAAAATACTTTATAGTTCATTTATTTTATAATAATTCATATTATCATAAACTACTAAATCACAATAATGTATGTTTTAAACAATGTGTCGTTACAAATAATAAATATGGTCTCTCCCGTAGCACTCCAGCTCAGGGATCAGGCATCTTTTGGAGCACTAGAGCACCCAGTTTCAGTGCAGAAGGAGAATCTCTACTAAAGCCACTTACAGCACATGAAAGGATCCTCATCACTACCAGCGCCCTCTCCCAACCCGTCCAGGCAGTGGTCTCTCCCGTCGCACACCAGCTCAGGGGGTAGACACCTTCCAGAGCAATACAGCGCCCCGGGCTCCGCG
>BHDV01019310.1:375826-411609 GCA_005406045.1 Adoxophyes honmai
AGATTTTGACAAATGAAAATGACGTCTGACAGACTACACCTCAGTAGAATGTTTATCGCAAAGTCACCTCAGTTGCAGAAGGCTAATCGCACTACCACAATAACACCTTTTCGAGACATCATCAGCATGACGCTTAGGTGCCGGCATATTTCCTGTAGTTTTCATACCTACACTTTATATGAACTCGCCGCACGCGGTTGACGCCACAGTTACAATCGTCGCAGCTCGCTTCTCGCGGCCCGCGCCGGCCACTAAACGGCCGCCTGAACAGCCACTAGTCCAGGGCTGTCGCGCGCGTCAACTACTGTTTGTATAGTCAGTTGCAGAGAAAGGTAACCCCCCGCCCATACAATGTTTCATTACTAGGGGGTTACTTTTCTCTGTAGCTGTCCGTACGTCTAGCTTCTCGTGGCGGCGTTTGTAGCTGTGCCCGGTGGCCGTGTGCGGCGACATTTGCACAGTGATCTAGAGAAACAATTGTTATAAGCAGTGCGTAAGCGTACCAGAGAGCCAGTCCACGGGCTGCGCGTCGAGCGGCTCGGGCTGCGCCACGAGCGCGGCGCGCCCGGTGCCGTCCCGGCGCGCGCGCGCCACCACTCCGCCTTCAGAGTCCGCCCAGTAGATCCATTCGCCGTCTGAAACACGAGAATAAACGTCTTATACGAGTAACTTACATATTTCTTTATTTTGGTGTGTAAAATACGTCGATTTTTTTTTGTTGTTAAATCGAAACAGGCACCTCAAATTGT
Organism: Adoxophyes honmai; assembly: GCA_005406045.1. Lineage (NCBI taxonomy): Eukaryota > Metazoa > Arthropoda > Insecta > Lepidoptera > Tortricidae > Adoxophyes > Adoxophyes honmai. The sequence continues at coordinate 376,576 of BHDV01019310.1, forward strand.
TTTTCTGAATTTGAATTTGTATGTTTATTGATAAAATAATGTATACAATTACACGTAATCAAGCGTTATACCATTCACGTGATGTTATAATAAAACTCGCCGTGCTCGTATCGTCAACGCACATTCTTGCATTATACAAGCTTTAACAGAGTCACCCTCCTGGTGATAACTGATTGAAAAAGTCATAGATGCCTAAGCTACTGATAATTATCCCCGAAGCTCTCACCCTGTAATAGTATAAAATGATTAAGGACGGTGTCGGGTACTGGGCAGTGTCGAGCACTAGGCACGTACCGGCATAGTAGTCAAGCGCGGTGCAAAGCGCCGGCTGCGCCACGGGCGGCAGCACGGGGTGCGCCGGGCCGTGCAGCGCCAGCGCGCGGATCTCGCCGCTCATGGAGTACACCAGGATCTCGTCTTCAGCTGGTGGTGTATAAAAAAAGGGCGTTAGTAGTCGGCAGTAAATTTGGCAAGGTTTTAAGTAGTGGGGGTAAGTTCGCGCATCGCTGTTTCTAGGTAAAAGCGACGCGCTAACATAATAACATCACTTAAAATCTTGCCCAGTTTAGTATCTTTTATTACTATTATTTTTTATTTACAAATCAATACCACAACAGTATAAAACAAAGTAGTTTCCTGCTGTCTGTCCATATGTATGCTTAGATCTGTAAAACTTCGCAATGATGCGCTTTTTAATAGAGTAATTCAAGAGTAACTTTTGACATGTGTAATACATGCATGATATAGTAGAGGAACATTGATAATTTTAGAGGTTTCTGTCATAAATACCCTTACATTGCAAGTGCCAGCTGAACCCTACGAGATAGATAAAAAAAAATGTACTAAATATACTTTCAAAATATCTACCAAAAAAAATCTTTTAGGGATCTTCCACAACCGTGGAAGCGGGTCACCGTGGGACCCGCACGCCCTCTGGTGGCTCTTTCTAACCCTAACAGTATACTCACGAATACACTGCGTCCCGTTGACTGTATACCCGGCGGCGCAGGCGCAGACGCCGCTAGTAGCCGACACGGGCAGGCAGAGATGCGCGCACGCGTCGCCGTGGGACACGCACGCCGTGCTAGTTGTGTTCTGCGTCGCCGCGTCGTACACGCGGAGAGAGAGCACGCCCTCTGGTGGGAAACATGATATGGTGTTAGGATGGCACATGTGGATCCAATAAAAGGAGAATGTTGCTTTGTTGCTTTTGAGAATGTTGTTGTCTAGTCTCAGTCCAGTCTTATTAAAGTCTTAGTCTAGTCTCAGTCTGTTCTAAGTCCAATTAAAACTGTATTTATCACTAGTAACTGGTTTGAGTCCAGTGTTGTTCCAGTCTTAATCTAGTCTAGTTTTGGTCTATTCTTAATCCAGTCTCAGTTCGGTCTTAATCCGGTCGTAGTCCAGACTTAGTCTAGTCCAGTGGTTCGCCTAACCTTTTCAATGTCACTACCCCTGTGAACAAGTATGGGAATTGAGTTTACCCCTAGCTAATTAAAAATAATTAAAACCACACATATTCAAACGTACTATTATTTTGTTTAGTGCCATCTGTTACCCCCCTATAATTTCCATTTTACCCCTACGGGGGTAATTACCCCCAGGTTAGGAACCACTGGTCTAGTCTGAGTCCAGTCTCAGTACAGCCTTAGTCCAGTCTCAGTACAGTTTTAATTCAGTCTCAGTCCAGTCTCAGTCCGGTCAGTCCAGTCTTAGTCTTAACGAGACGACGCGCGCGCCGGATAGACTACCTATCACTTCTGATGCTTCTAGCGAGACAAGTATAGTCTATTTATATTTGACTATAAATGAGGACTACTTCAGTCCAATCAACCCTCACCAATGTTATCCCGCAGCAGCTCGGAGTGCTCGCACGAGGCGCCAGCCTGCTTGTGGTCGCGCGGCAGCGGGCAGGCCTTGAGCCCGTCGCCATCGGCCCACAGGAGTCGCTCCAGGTGGATGTCCAGAGCGAGCGGCCGCGCGCCAGTAGCTAACTCCACCTGCAATGGTTCATTGTATAGTCGGGGCAGTTTCGGTGTTTAGATCTCGCACCAGTACGCTATCGTCCTAAAAGTAAAGGACGTAAGTTTGAAGAATCTCCTATGAAGATACGTCCTCTGTTATTAGCAGGGCAGAACTAATACGCAGAGTACATGAAACGCTATACACGGTGGCCGAAAATTCACCGTAAATATTTTAACCAGTGGTCGGGTATACGAATCGGAAATCCGCTGTCAAATATTTCGTGAAAATTAACATTATTGACCTTGTGGGATACAAATGTTTCATCGCTTTTCAGATCATTGCGCCGTGTTTTACTCATCTTACGTCCCATACGTAAGTTCCGTTAGCCGACGCGTGCGCACCTACAATCGTTCGACGTTGTGATGCTACGCTGTTGACTAAGAACCGGACTACAAAAGACTGGGCAATTTTTTTAAGCTTTTTCTTTTACAGGAATATTCGGAAAAAAACTTCACGTTTTAAGACGCGTATACCCCCCACCACTGATTAAAATATTTACGGTCGACTTTCCGCCACCCTGTATATGTGTGTTTAATTGAAAACAAACTCACGGTGAAGAATTCTCCCGTTTTCACGTCCAGGAATTGTATGGAAGCCGAGTCCAGGTTCACCCAGTATAGCCAGCCGCTCACCGGGTCTACTGTCAAACCTGTCAACAAAACGTCAGCGGTTAGCGAACATTATTGAATTGGGATAGTAAACCTGTCACTTTATGATGTCCCTGGTTAGACAGTGAGAGGTATATAATAGTCGCGCCTTGGTGCGTTACGCGTCTGCATTCTTATACACGGTGACTTCTAATCCGTGATCAGGTACCATTTTTTCTAACTCAGTAATTGATGGCGATCACGCTGAACTCGTAATTACATGAAAAGAACTTGTGTTTTTTTTCAAACTTATTTTAATTTTGAGATAATTTTTATCCTAAAATCCTTGTCACTCTACTAATTTGTATCTAAAAGCTTATAACCTCTTTACAAATTTACTGGCAATTAATAATTTATGAGTAATAACTTGTAACTGTCATTGTCATATTGCATAAACAAAGACGCATAAAGTTGCGACCACACCAATACTTAAAAAGCGATGACGGTACGAATTCGCAGTGACCTCTCTGTTTTTGACGCATGCTCGCCGTTTTTTAAGCATTGGTGTGGTCGCAACTTTAAGTTCCGTCAAATTTCCCGCCTTAGCGACGCGATGGCACATGACGTCGTCATGTTCATGTAGAATGACCATGTGTATTCAGTGGTAATTCTTTTCAATTAAGTTTTAACCTTTAATTAATTAAACATAGAAGGAATTGTGTGAGACCTCGCTTAATAAGTTCAATTTAGGGTATATGTTAATATTTTCGGGTTCCTGATCACGGATTAAAAATCACCGTGTATATGTGGTAAGTATAACGCCAATTTTCAGTGTACGAAGTAGTTTCAACGGATTAAAATTAGTTTTTGCTAAACTAAAGATGCAGGCGGTACCGCTATCTTTCGTCGAGTAGTACAACTTCTTCGACAAACGTCATCTACGTCACCGATGCCGTCTCCCTCGCTCGCCACGCCCAGTAGTCGGCCTCTGGTCTGTATTGTTGCACTCACTGCTCACGCCGGCCAGTAGCGGGTCCCTCGCGGCGTCGACGACCACGCGGCGGCCGCTGCAGTCGCCCGCGGCGCTCTCGATGCGCGCGCCGATGCCGTCTCCCTCGCTCGTCACCGCCCAGTAGAGGCGGCCTCTGAGGATAAGATTATAGTGGTTATTAAATACATCATCACGCCTGTATATTCCCAAATGGGGTAGGCAAAGATCACGTAATGATACCAAGTTAAAATCATGGCTGTAAATGTAAAAAAAAAAAATGTTTTTGTATAGCATAACTCAATCCATTAAACGACGCACGTTAACAATGACCAACATTTTTGAAATTCACCCTCAAAAATGCATCAACGACTATCCAAATCCTTCAAACTGCACTTTATTTTACCCCTCTCCAGGGGTAATCCCCCACTTCCCCAGTACCTGTGCACATCGACCGCCAGCGCGCTGACGTTGCTAACGGCCGCGAGAGGCGCGGCGCGTTCGCCGGCCAGCCCGCTCGCCCATATCGCGTCTCTGGCCGCGTAGTATAGGATGCCGCGAGCCCAGTCGAGCGCCATAGCGCCGCCCGGCCCGGTGCCGGCTCCCATCTCGACCACGCTCTCTGCAGTACCGCCGGTCAAGTTGGTTCTTTTTATTTCGTTGATCTATAAAAAGAATTGAGTTAAGATAACATATTTTATAAGTGTCGAATACTGTAGAAGTGACAGGCGTTTGACAAAACGAATGTGATCTACCTATATGTTGAAAGAAAGTCACGTGACATTTTTTATAACACTTGGATGCTAAGTTGGGATACCAGAAAAGAGTCGGTCTAAAACTATCAGCCGACTGTAATCGTTGTGTGCGATTACTCAGTCTACCGCATAGCTCTTTAGGCGTGTCACGAGGATTTTACGTAAATCGGTTTTTATCAGTGATTTTTTTATTCGTTAATTTTTAAAATGCTTACTTTCCCACTATCAGTTCTTTTTGAATATTCCATGTACATCACAATAACATTTGTCCTAACTTGAATCAAAATTGAAATTTCGGTAAGTTTAGGTAGTACAACATTTTTATTGGTTCGAAGGATCAAAACTTTGCAGGTATAGGAGCTCCGCAATAGGGAATGGATGATTTTTTTAGATATGCTTGATTATTTTTCTAATGATAGGAATAACCTTCCTTAATCACGGGACAAAGTATTAGATTTTTCCGATGCGCTATGTATTTTATAAAAATAAAAACATTTTACCCGGTCCCGTTTTGGACTACTGACGCCTGATAAGATATATTTCACAAGTCCGGTTCTTTAAAAAAAAAAACAGCTGTTTGTATCTGTTTGTGTACACCCACAATGTCATTTGAAACTGACAGTGACGGATATGAAAATCGTGTTTTCGTGCTTGTGTTTCTTTGTATTTTGCGACTGTTTTATTCACCTGGGTCTGTTATTACGCTCGCCGGCCACAACTACGATCTCTGCGTTTCAACCACGGACCTCATCGTGCTAGCTCATACGACAACCACCTACTCAGGCATATCAACGATATAGAAAACCCAAGTCGTATTTTGTACCAACATGTTCCAAGACTGACCTTAATGAAACTGCGAAAAGGAGATCATAAATACAGAAGTCATAGCAAGTTTACAGATACATGTCGGGCATGTAAGAAGAGTGAGGTAGTTCCAAATGTTGAAACCCATTTCAGTGATAAACAATCCACTAGTAAAAGACTTTTAATTATGTTATGGTGTTTTATTTTATCAAGATGCTTAGAATAACAATAACAACTGTTCTTCATAAACTCCAAATGCAAATATGCGTCCATTCTAGGATTTCTAGGCAAATTTGATGAGTTTGCTCTCGCAAAAGTAGCCGCATCCACGGTAACCGATTTAAAATTTCAGTTGTCGTATGAGCTAGCACGATGAGATCCGTGGTTGAAAAGCAGAAGAAAAGCAAAATAGAAAGAAACACAAGCACGAAAACACGATTTTCATATACGTCAATGTCATTTTCAAATGACATTGTGGGTGTACCACAGATACAAACAGCTGTTTTTTTTTTTTAAAGAACCGGACTTGTGAAATATATTTTATCAGGCGTCAGTAGTCCAAAACGGGACCGGGTAAAATGTTTTTATTTTTATAAAATACATCGCGCATCGGAAAAATCTAATACTTTGTCCCGTGATTAAGGAAGGTTATTCCTATCATTAGAAAAATAATCAAGCATATTTAAAAAAATCATCCATTCCCTATATTCGTCGACTTAGTTTTAAGTCGATTCTAATTGCAAAAAAATGTTATTAAGCTGTGGTAAAACACTTCGGCATTGCTCCAGTACAGCCACACCGTACCGCGGGCCCCGCCCCCCACTATACACACCTCGGCGTCGCTCCAGTACAGCAGGCGGCGCGCGGTGTGCGCGGCGAGCGCGCGCGGCGCGGCCAGCTGCGCGCCCCACACGGCCGGCGTGGCGGGCTGCGCGGGCGCATCCAGGTCCAGTCCCCGGATGGACCCCGCGCGCCCCACCACTATCACTTTCTCGTGCACTGCGGATTCAAAATCGCGGATCAGACGTCTAGCACAGCGAGCAAGTCGTGTCAAACGCAAGACCCTATCCAGCCGCACGCGCTAATTGACCGCGTAAATGAAGTACAGTTGAAACGCTCCAAAAAGACCACCCTTAAAAACCCTTATAAAGATTCATACAGAGATCAATGCCTAGAAACCACATCATCGATTATAGAAATCAAAAAAATTACGCTATGCGGGGATAGAATCCAGTCGTGTTAAAAATAAAACGTACTAAAGGCTGGCCGCGGAGCACAGAGAAATTCGATCGTTGACTGTACTACACGTAAGCTGTAGTACTTATACGTTGGCATACTACAGCACGCGTGCAACATAAATAGATAGCTCGAACGCTTGAACTTCTCTGTGCTCCGCGACCGGCCTTTAGTAATGTTACACGACTTTAACATTTTTATCGGGAGCTTGGCATCTCGCCTATAGCCCTTACCCTCGCACGTGACGTTGTCGGCGGCTAGACGCATGACGTGCGGACAGGCACACACGCGCACGCCCGGCCCGTCCAGCAGGCACAGGTGCGAGCAGTTGCCGTTGCCGGCGCACGGGCTGTTCGGTAGAGCTGCCTGTCGGCTGGGGTGGATGACCTGCGGACGTTACAGGTTAGATGAGCAAAGTTTTTCAATAGAGGTCTCTAACTTTCATAAAGCTTAGATAAAAGAAGATTGAGTAAAAAAGTGGAACAATTCTATCTCGCGCACATTTTTAATCGCCCATCTTTAGCCTGTGCTGTCGTACAGCGTCGTGTGATCGAATCCGACCTGTGGAGTGCTGTGTCACATTAGCACCAACCTTAATATCAAAGGGCTGCATCATGGTCCTCTGAACCACGGCCACGTCGCTACCGTTTCACTTGTTGGCGCGCACCACGCTGTTGCTGCGCCAGTCCGTCCAGTACACGTGCGCCACGAACAGCGTCACCGCCACCGTGTAAGCTTAGCACAGCAAGACTATCCGTCACTTTCTGACGTTTTTAGTTGGACCAGGGGTTCAGAACCAAGGGGGCGTGCCTCCTTTTGGGACGTAGAGGAATATTATCTGTGATCCGTGGAGGTTCGACGAAAAAAAGGTTTGGAACCCCTGAGTTAGACAGTGACAGGTATAGTCTATCTCGCGCCTTGTGCTAAGCCCGTGTGGAGAGTCCGACCTAAGGGGTGTTGCGTCACATCTTGCACCTACCTTAATATCAAAGGGCTGCATCATAGTCCTCTGAACCACAGCAACGTCGCTGCCGTTCCACTTGTTGGCGCGCACCACGCTGTTGCTGCGCCAGTCCGTCCAGTACACGTGCGCCTCGAACAGCGTCACCGCGAACGGGTGCGAGAGCATGGCGTGCCCGCGGAGCACTAGCCGGTAGTCGGTGCCGTCGTATAGTGTTGTGTGGATGGAGTCTGACCTGAGGGGTAATATTTTGACTTTTTAGATTAACACTTCCGTTTGCTCATGGTCGCGGGAAGAGCAATATGTCCGAAAATTTCACAATTTTTTACTTTCTTCCCGAATACAATGACGCTGGTTTCGGCCATCCTAACCCAACGGAAAGTGACTGTAAATATTTAACCAGTGGTCGCGCAAACGTGTCTGAAAATCCCTGTGAAGTTTTTTCATTTTCATGTAAAAAGAAACTACGAAAAATTTAAAATTTGCCCAGTCTTTCGTACTCCGGCTCTACGTCAACCGCGTAGCATGGCAATGTCGAACGATTGCACATGGTCAATGTTTAACTTGTTACACATTATTGTGAAAAATAACAGTTCAAATATAATTATTATTGTAAAATAATCAATTTAGTAACCAAAAAATATTTAATTGTTTTGCCGTAGGTTCAAATCCTCATTGTGCCACTTTTCATCTTTTTGTATTTTTTTCCCCGATTTGTTTTGTGTTCGAACCTTCACTACTGCAAATCTTTTTGTATTTTTATTTTTTGTTGTAAACACAATATTTTTATAACAATATGAAAATTTGATTCCACAAGTAAACCTACATTCAAAAACACCTTTTTTGTAGTTATTGAATGTACCGTTAAAATTTTATATAAAAAATAGCATTGTTTTGTTTAGTTCCACGAATTCCCGCTAGATGTCGCTGTACCGTGCAGTGTGAAATTGTAGATCGCGGTGTTAAGATTTTTTGTACATGAATGACGATCGGTCGGTGGATCTGTGTTTTCATTAAGCAATAGCAAGTAGCAGCTTATACCTGATACATTGTTTACATATAAATATAACTTGGTACAGTTAATTATACAGTTTTTTCTGAAGAGTTCGTGGTGTTATTTTTTGGGACCTCATTTTGTTCAGTCAATAACGAACATTTTCAGGAAATATTTATAGTGGTTTTCAGACGCGTATACTTGACCACTGGTAAAAAAAAAATACGGTGAATTTCCGGCCACCCTGTATGGTAGGCGTGACATCACAAGTCCCCACTCCGGATGTTTGATCCACAATCGGATCACATTATTTTTTAGCTTAACACATCACTTTGCACGTGGCTACGGTAGATGCTGTCTGTTTTTTTTTTTATAAATTTTACATACATCCCTCGAAGGCACATACTTGGCGTCGATCCAGTACAGCCGGGTGGCCAGGTGGTCCAGGGTGATCCCGTTGGGCCACGCGCCGCTGGCGAGGTCGTCGACCCGCACCACCACGGTCCGCGCGTTGCCGCCCATACTGCAACGTTCTATACGAGGTGCCGCTTGTTCCCAGTCGCTCCAGAACAGGTAGCCTGGGAGGTGAAACAGAAAATTAGTTGTATTTATGCCTGGGACATCGACTCAAACTCTGGGCATATAGTATTTGACTACTTGTACAAAAGCACGGATAAGTTTTAGTTCATGAATAGCGTCAGCACGGTGTATCCGCGTCAAAGCTTCTACATTTTTTATTTCGATTTAATCTTACAGCCCTGAAGGAATCGAATCGATTGACAAACTATGCCAAAGAACTAGAAAAACAAAATAGAGTAAAAATTTTGAGATCAACTAATCTGAACGTAACAAAATGTTTTTTTGACAGCAGTTAACAATGACAACGATTTTTTACCTATGTAAATTAAACTCGTACATTCATCTTTGTATGTTGTTTTGCATAATTTTGAGGTAGACCTCAAAAAGAGAATAATTTCGCCGAAATATTTTTTGGTTGAAATGAAATGATCTTCGACGATCTTTTTGTGAATTACTTGTATCTGACATGTGAATTAGGTATAATGTGATTTTCAATTAGAAATAAATAAATCTATCTATCTAATCTAATGAATGCAATGAAATTATTTATTTGCTATAAACATTGTATAAAAATGTTGTAGAGGAGAGTTTTTTTGCATGGTTCAGCATTATGTTTCTATTTGGGGCATGAGAAGTCAACTCACCATGTTTCGGATCAACAGCGATTGCCCGCGGGCTCTCCATGTCTCCCGATACCAGAGTACGTCGGTATCGCCCGTCCAACCGAGCCACCTGAAACATACAAGAAATAGAACAATTCGCCAGTTGCCTACCCAGTCAGATCAAGTAGTTTTAACAAGCTTTATTTAAATAGCTAACTTTAATCAGGTGTTATTTTACAAATCCCTGCAAAGACCGTCTCCAACAGATGGTAGTCTTCAACCCTTGGTCCAATTGACTTGAAATTTGGCACACTTTGTTTTACTTAATAAGGGGTCATCCATAAAGTACGTCACACGTAAAGGGGGGAGGGGGGGGGTCGACAAAGTGTGACATGGTGTGACAAGGGGTGGGAGGGGTACTAAGTTTCGTGACATCACATTTTAAAATCTAATATGTTTAGAGGTAGTAATCGCGTAATTTGAAATATATTTACTGCCTTTCCGCCCGCGGCTTCGCCCGCGTGAAATTCGGTTATATTGCGGTATAAAGCGAACATTCCCTCGGGAACATCAATTTTTTCCGGGATAAAAAGTACCCTATTATTTAATCCGGACTTCTATCTTTACGTCTGCAAAATTTCAATGCAATCGGTTCAGTAGTTACGGCGTGAAAGCGGAACAAACAAACAAGTAAGGAGTAAGGATAAACTAAAAAATATTTCCAACTCTATCTTTAGGGCAATACGGTTTAAATTGTTTTGTTGACGAGTTCATACCTGCCTAGTGACACGCGCCGATCGCCTACGAGCCCTTTGACGAATGCCGCCAAACGCACAGGTGCGTTCGTCAAAGGGCCGTGCTTCGCGTGAATTTGTTGTTTCTATTTCATTCGACAATTGACTGTTAATGTTGATTTCATAAAAAATACTTCATTTAAATGGAAATAAAACTAAACTTGGAACTGCTGTTTTAATTTAATAATTTTTCGATGTGAAATTGCAAAACATGTGACGTCACACTAGGGAGGGGGGGGTCTCAGAAATGTGACCACCTGTGACAAGGACGGGGGAGGGCTAAAAAAATCATGAAATTCGTGTGACGTACTTTATGGATGGCCCCTAATATGTACCACTGCTGGGCAAAGGACCTCCCTGTACTAGACATATTACGTTGCCAAGAAAATCTTGAATTTAAAATCATAATCAGAATAAACAATATTCAGAAAAGTCAACATGGTCTCTCAGTACGTATGAATTAAATATCTATCATAATCTTAACGTATACCAACCTCTATCTGATGCAAGCTGCCTTCCACCCAGTAGAGGTTGTTGGCAACCCAATCGACAGCTAATCCCTCTGCCGTGGACACTCCTTGGTCAATCACCACTTTGATGTCACTTAACGCTGAAACAAATGGTATACATGGCGCAGTCGGTAGGACAAAAACCATATAAAGTTCTAAAGTAAGTTATATTTGGACTTATTTCAGCAGGATTGGCATAATTTTACAGAACCACAGGCTACGAGAGAAAGGGGAAGCTAATAAAAAATTGATTGGCAGACTACACTTTTTTTTTTCAATACACTGTTTATCGTCTAGCTCTTAAACTGAAACAAATGTCATACATGGCGCAGTCGGTAGGACGTAAAACTTTATCAAGTTCTAAAATAAGTTACATCTGGACTGATTCGAGCCAGGTAATCATCATTTTGCCGTGATTCAGGCTAAGAAAGAAAAGGGAAGCTAGTATAAAACCCATTAGCAAAACTTTCTTTGCTTTCTTCATTAAAACGAAAACCTAATAGTTCTATAGTAAGGTACAGAGGACCGATTTCAGACAGATCAGCATCATTTTGTCGATGTACAAGCTAAGAGAGAAAGAGGAACCTAATAAAAATTCCATTAACAAAATATTTTTTTTTTTCCAAGTAGACCTGTTACTACAGCACTTACCTATGCCCTGCACGGTGCCAGAATAAATGTGGTCGTCGACAACGTCGGTCCAGTACAGCGTGACCTGGTCACCAGTTCGCTTCCAGTCCAGAGCCACTGTGTTCTTGAGGGACGAGATGAGAGCCCGTGAGGTCAGAGACGGCAGCTCTACCGCCCTAACCTCATGGCGGTTGCTGAACACGAGGAGAGGGGTGGCGTTTTCTACAAAAAAGGAGAATTTTGTTTTGCAGCTTCATGTAACAATTTAGATGGTAACTAATTAACGTGTAGGATCAATTGTTAACTTGATAAATCGACTTATCATTTGTACACGAATCTGTAAGAATCAAAGGACGATGATCGCAGTGTTATTTTTTAATAAAATAACATTTCTGCATTTTTCTCGTAGAGACGTAGGAAGCGACTAAAGAAATATGTTAAAGTTTATTTTACGCGATAGGTTATTAACTTGTTGTTTACCTGTACTTTTACATGTGAATCCGTCGTCTGCAAGCTTGTATCCTTCGTAGCAGGTACATTTGTGGCGGTTCTTGTTGGGGGTACATGTCTGTGGAAAGTAAACAAGTGTTCGTAATTTGATGCGACTGAAGAATCCATAAAGAACTGTCAGATTCGTCTTATTAATTTCAGGTCAGGGTTACAGGTTCGTAGAATAACTCAGGATGATACACAAAACAACTTAATTACAGAGATTTGCCAGGTATCAACGCAAAATCGAACAGATATTGCCGCTGTGGCTGTACGACGCAGTCAGCTGCGTGTAGTTCGGGGATCCATCGTAACGTATCCACGACATCACACTGATGTACGAACTGCAGCCGTAAATGTTTGTTGTTGTGCAGGCGTACCTGGCTACAGACGCCCCACTCGGTGCAGGCGTGCGCGGCGCCGCAGCCGGCCCCGTCCCGCTGCAGGTACAGGCCGGCGGGGCACGCGCACACCGCGCCCCCGGGCGTGGGGTGGCACTCGTGGGAACAGGGCGCCGCTTCGCACATCGGCTCGCCTGTAAATAAAGCCCAGTCAGAACAATGCTCATGCAAGCACCATGGCACGGCGTGCTAGTGGCGCTTGAAGCAAGGAGCTACGACCAAAATTGGCTTGTGTGCAGTACTTTAGTGCAGTTACACTGACCGCAGCGATCGGCCTCATCGGCGCCGTCCGCGCAGTCCGCGCTACCATCACACAGCTGTAATAACGGCACGCAGCGCGTCCCGTTGTCGCAGCGGAGCGCGGGCGGAACGCAGTCCGCGGGGGGTGTAGTGGGGGGGACGGGGGTGGTAGTAGTGCTCCGGTGCGACTCGCAGTTCGCCTCGTCTGAACTGTCGAGGCAGTCCGGGCGATAGTCGCAGCGGAATTCCTGTGGGGAATGGAGATTGTATAGAGTAAAGGCCGGTCGCGGAGCACGGCGAAATTCGAGCATTAACTCACTGCTGCCGCACTGTCGCGCGCGTGCTGTATTGCTCTCACGCTCGCACAGTGCGACGCATGTGCTCAAGTGATAAATAACAGCAGGTTAACGCTCGAATTTGGCCGTGCTTAAAATTAATATCTCACAAGAGAAAAATCTAGCCAGTGTACAGAGAGAAGAGTGTGCATAAGTTATTGATAATTCGGAAAAAAAGTAAGACTACGTAAACATTGGGTAAGAATGTTGTAATAATAATGTAATTATGCGGTAAGAAAGTGAGCGCAAAATTTAAAATTAACTTACCATTCGTATGCATTCTTTGTTCGCGCACTGAAACTCGTGTTCTTCGCACACGCTGTTCTTATTGGTGTCCTCGTGGTTCCTTTTAAAAACACAACAATAACAGTGTTAATATGCAATAAACACAGTATGATGTTACGTAACTATAATCCAAGTCTCACACACACTACACACTACAAAGTCAAAAAATAAGTTTAACAATGAACTGATCCGTTGCGTAGATGTATTTCTCTGCTTGGCAATGGCACACTAAAAACACCAACCAGAAGCGATCCAATGACAATAAATATCAATGCTAAAGGCCGTTAGTTCTTCGAGTGTTCTGCACCCGTAAGTGTCGGTAAACGTCCGTGCGATGAACGTGCTCAAGTACGAGCGTGAGTGCAATATGGGCACGTGTGCGACAGAGATTAATAGCAGCGGGTCAACGCTCGAATTTTGCTATGCTCGACGACCGGTCTTTAGTGGTGTTACAGGACTTCAAAGTTTTTATCAGTATCCCCTAATAATCATCTTTAAAGTATACATATAAAGATCAACTCCTAGGAACCACATCATCGATTTTAGAAACATCTTTTTTTTGCGATGCTCGAGCACACTTTGTATGGAGTACTCTGTGCCTGTTTAGTGATAATAGTCAGATCAAGTGTAGTAGTACTAACGGCGGGCGGCTGGGCCGGGCGCGGCAGTTGGCCTCGTCGCCGCCGTCGGCGCAGTCGGCGCGGCCGTCGCAGTAGTACTCCCACGGCACGCAGCCGCCGTTCGGGCAGCGGAACATCAGCGGGTGGCACTCCGCCGCCTCTACAGGGAAACACGAATATGAGTATAGAGATCCGCAATAAACTCGGTCATCATCACATCGATTACATTTACCTGCAAAAAGCTATGCGTGAACTTACTAAACTTAAAATCTGGCCAAGTTTATCACCGACCAGTATACCTTAGATCAGCGGTTCTTAACCTTTTTCAGCCAAGAACCCTCAATCCCCATGGAAATCAAGCACAATCCCAAGGACTCCTGAGTGTAAAAAAGATGCGTATACAACCGCGGAACCCCAAACATATGCTTAACCGCTGCTTTAGATTTTAGATAGTCGCTTTGTCACTTGGCGTCGCGGGGAGAAAAAAGTAATTCAAAAGAAATGATAATAAAATAAAGTAAAACTAATGAAGTTTGTGTGTTTACTATTATTTCACGTGTTTTTCAATAGCTCGAATGTTAGCAGAAATAGATGTTTTCTCTCCCCCATTAAATTTATGAGACGGATCCGTGGAATAATTATAAAACCATTTTTGTATTTTCATTTCAATCAGCATAGTTCGTACCCCTTAAAGAGATTTAAAAGCATTATTTTTCTCTTCCCGCTTTCGAAGGGTTTACAACAAACTCGGGATATTTATTACTTTCCTTACACTACCAAGCAACAAACACTCGCAAGTGGCGCAAGTCTATGCTTCGTTTCAGCGCACGTATTAACTGTGCTCCCCAAATTGGCATGGAATCGGTCTTAAAATAAAAGCGCAGTGCTGTTTTACCTGTAGAGTGGCATTGAGCCTCGTCGGAGCGATCCCCGGGTCCACAATCCGACGCGCCGTCGCAGCGCCACGCGGCGGGCACGCAGCGTTTGGACTGCGCGCACAGGAACTGGTCCGCGCCGCACACCACTTGCGTGCACGCTGATGACGACTCGTCAGCGCCGTCTTGACAATCTGGAAGGATGTAAGGCGTAATTTTATAGTTTGGAGGTTTGGCCGTGGATATTGTCTCTTGTGCTGTAATTCCTGTGATTTTAAATTGTATTGTTCTTTCATACTCTTTCTTTCCATTTAGTAATACTTTTAAGATAAACGTCCGGGTACTCAACATCTTAAGAGAAAAAAAATCATTTGCGTCACAATATTATGCTCGTTTATCTATACACTAGCTTTTGCCCGCGGCTCCGCTCGCGTTAAATTCGGGGTATCACAGAAGAGATAGCACACATACTAATTTTATAGCTTTCTACGTTGAAAACTTCCACTCCTCACTTTAGGGAAATGGGGGGTTTTGAAGAGACAAAATGTAGCCTATGTCACTCTCCATGCCCTAAATTATCTCTACCTAAAAAGCCGTGAAAGACGGACAAACAAACAAACAAACACACTTTCACATTTACATATATATTGGTACGGATTTATATTTTTCAAGACGAAACTTTTACAGTAGTTAAACTGAATTTGTTATGTTATTGTATGGTCGTAAATATAATTAAATAATATTGCATGTGTAGGTATATGCCCGATGATTTAGATAGCAAGTCAGTTTTATGGGAATGGAAAATATCAAAGCCACAGCACAGCATCGAACGTTTATCTTACTTCCTTAATTGAAATGATGATTGTGTTTACCTTTTTGCCCGTCACAGACCCATGACTTGGGTATGCATCGATTGGTATCGCATTTGAAAGTTCTGTCGCTGCATGTCATGTTAGCTGTAACAAAAAAGAACAATTGGACCGTGAAGTGAAATTGAGGAAACCATTGGTTTATTGATAGGAAATTGTATGCTTTTTTTAGTGGAATGATTAACGATTGTTTCATTTTAAACATAAAATTTATTTCAACTTTGAATGACTGTCTAATATTACAAGCTGTAATTTATTTTCTTATGTCAATGAATTTTGACTTACTTTTTGCAGTCAATTAACTTGTAATCACAATCTTTGCATAGCAAACATAGGTAAGCATAATTTGTTAAATTTATGTCCTTTCGTAATGAATGTTAGTTTATTTAACTAGTTTTAGGGGTGCATAAGAAAATAAGTAGTAATTACCACAGGGTCCCGTAGGAGAATCATCTTCGTCCGAGCCGTCGGGGCAGTCGAAGTCGCCGTCGCAGACATAAAGTATGTCTATACAGCGTCTGGGGGGAGAAATGATCGTATTATACACAAATACGCTACTTTATAATCGCATAGTTCGCAAATGAGGCGATTAAATACAAATAAATTATACAGGTTACAAAGATTGGTGAGCTATTGGCTTGGGAGTTATTTTATCGTCTTCATGTCTAATCTTTCATACTAAATGATAGTTACATAGACACTGTTTGAGTGACTATTAGATGTGACTTACGTAACAGAGAATGCAGTGTTACATTTACAAAAATGGACTATCATAGTCATTATGATTATACCCTCTATTCTCTACAAAGGGGCGTCGTTGCTTTTTAAGCATGTACTACTGTGCGGTGACCCTTTAGCCGTAAACAAAAGGACCAAGCTTACCTTTTCTTGCAGTTGTAGTGCCCGTAATCGTTATAAATAACAATAGGTCGCCGTTGTTTCTCGAATTCGTCTATTTCGACGATTTACGCCGAGAGTGTACGTGTACAGTCAAATACTTTGATAACTGTGCCTCTTAGTACCTTTTCGCAAGAAATGTCACTGTGACATATCGTATTATCTACTCTCTCTCTCTCTCTCTCTTGTCGTTCCCTCATGATTGAGGTCATTGAGGATCGTGGTCATCGTTGGAAGCCCTGTATCTGGACTGGATGATTTTTCTCCATTGATTGTAATATCTACTAACCGAAGCAATATGAAACTTATTACGAAAAGGTTCAAGGTAGCACAGGTATCAATTTATTTCTCATCCGCGGCCGCAGTGGAAGCGTGTGGCGGGGCAGGGCGGCGGCGCGGCGGCGGCTGCGCAGGCGGAGGGCCGCGCGGGCACAGGCGCGCGCCCGTCCGCGCACGCGCAGTGCGGCCGCCGGCTGTAGCGCGACACTCACNCACAGGCGCGCGCCCGTCCGCGCACGCGCATGTGCGTCCGCCTGTCGTCGCCAGGCAGAGCTCCTCGCAGCCGCCGTTGTTTGTTGAACACAGGTTACGCCCTGGACAAAGTAGAGTACGACTTAATAAAAATGACCCCATTGAAAGCTTTTTGTAAATAATTTCGGTTCTGATCTGTACTTTTTGTCATCCGTCGTAGATACGTGTACCAAATCTCAAGTTAGTTGGACCAAAAGAATTCCTTCCTATGGATACAGCTTCGGTACGACCATTAGAATTTCAATAGGTAACAAATCCAAAACATGCAAAAGGGAAGGTGACTTTGTCCACCATTAGGACACATTTTTAGATCTAAAACTAGTGTAAACTCACCCATCCGTTGCCGTGTGGAGACCAGCCGGATATCGTAGAGCGGCGGCGGCACCGTGCGCACAGTATCCACGCGGCCGTCCGGCGTCACTCGCCGGATCGCGCCCGTGCCGTGCTCGCTCCACATTATATCCCCTGGAACAAGCGTAACGTTCAACGTAACAGTCATATGAACATTCCGAATTCAAGATCCGAAAAAAAAATCACAACATGAATCATATCATAATATAACTGCGAGGTAGGCAAAGACAACAGAGCTCCATTCGCTCCTATTCTGACATACTTCTCTCGCTTCACTTACATTTATCACTCTCGTCATACAAGCTCGACGGTTTCAGGTACTCCTAATTTGGCCTCTCTACTGCGCTTGAACATGGACATGATCTGAAGTTTCCAAATGTTCTATTATAAGTAGGAATTGTTTGAGATGTTCTGATCCTTCTAACACATTTTTTTCCATGAAAGCCGTTGTATTCCATTTTGTTCTCAAGCGCATAACCTTCATAAACAAACATAAGTGCTTCGTAAACAAATAGCCTCATTGAGAACACCTACTTACAACAGGCACAATTGAATACAATCCATTTCGCAGTTGATAACAATATGAATGAAATTAAAACGTGTCATTACGTATTGGAAATAGGTCATTCACAGTTCACAGCATATAACTGAAGTAGTTGTCCAATGTCCACTCACCGGCTACAAGCGCCAGGCCGTAGGGTTTCTGAATGTTGACGTGCGGCGCCGCCAGTATGGTGGTACGTTTATTCGTGTTTAGGTCCAAGCTCTCGATTTTGTTCAGGAACGTGTCGCACCTGCGAATAAACGAAGACGAATATAATATTGTAAATTAGCCAATCAAACCATTCACTTCGTCAAATGCTATTGCAAATACGTGTCTCCACCACCACGTCGTCGGAGGTCCACTCCGCAGTACAAATACGCTCCGCCGAGGAGACCTCGTGGAAGGTCGGTCTGATCAAACATGCTTGGATGGACGGATGGATAAAGAATTCACTTGTAAAAACTGTTTTTTTTTAGAGTTCCATCAAATTTCGGTTTCCAAAGCGATGGAAGTCACCAAAAAGTTTGAGAACCGTTGGTCTACGGCAAACAGGTAAAAGTACTATTACATATTCTGTGACCACGTGATCTTAGGAACTAGTGCTTCTATTGAATTCTTGATCTCTGCAAATAGTGACAAATCAGTTTACACGATTTTTAAGTTCTAACACAGAATTTATTAGTCTACAACGAACAAAAAGCCGGCTTCCGAACCAAAGTCAACAAAAAAAGTTTCCTCTTTCCGCCTTTACCTGCTTGCACGCAAAATTGAAACTTATTGAGCGATCCTAGCGTTCATATTCCGTTAGACGCTGCTGACTCAAAGCCAGTTATTTATTTTTTATTACCAGTATGTCAACTTACCATCCTTTACCACTACGCTACGCGCGTTCTAAAATCACAATAAATGACGCGCAATGCAATCGGGCCGTAGTAACGCCGTAGACGTTTGGCGAGGTCGTGTTGCCTTAGCGTACCTAAACTACGAAACCTAGTTCTATGGAAAGACCATAGAAATCCGGTTCAATGCGGTGCTCACCAGTACAGCAGGCGCGCTTCAGCGTCCAGTGCCAGCCCGTTGGGCCAGTGCAAGCCCGAGGCTAGCGTGCGGCGCGCGGAGCCATCCATCTGCGCTGTCTCTATGACGCCAGTGGATGTTGAGGACGTGGCCCAGACCGACCAGTACATTACGCTGCAAGAAAAAAATATTAACTACAACTGACAGTTGCAGGTGAAAAAGTCACCTGTTGTATGTGTGAGTAATGTGCACGAATAGACATTCTATTTTTAAACGACTTCAAAAAGGAGGAGGTTCTCAATTCGACCTAAATTTTTTTTTTCTTTTTTTTTTTTTTTTTTGTGTATGTTACTCGATATCTCGAAAACCCGTGGACCGATTTTCAAATTTTTTTTTTAATCGAAAGGGTATAACTCGAAATTGGTCCCATTGGCACGAAACCAGGATCTGATGATGGAATCTTGAAGAAATCGAGGGAACTCTTCAAATTTTATATGGAGATGTACGGCGTTTTCGGGAATTTGTTGATGAAGTCAAGATTTTACATTCAGTAAACAGAATACTTTTAAAATATTGCTAATTTGAAGTCGGTTTTTTTTTTGTTTAAAATTATTAAAATGTGAAATGTATCGTATGGTTTGCAAATTCATTATTTGCTTATTTTTCAAGTTTGATTATTCCTGTCCACTCATAATTGACACGACTGTCATGATAAGATTTATAAATAGTTGTCAATATTAAGCAGCTAATTGTCTTCGAATTCTTTGCGTAGTTCATTGCAAACTGTACACAACTACATACAACAGGTGACTTACTTAAGTTTTTAACCTATACTCAACATGAAGTTGTCCGAGAACTTGCCACTTTAAAATTGCGCATAATTTTAAGTCTCGAAACCGAAGCGGTGACTTCAAACAAAACGCGATCGAATTTTCGTAACATTCCTGATATGTGTAGTTGAAGCTCCAATTGTACTGACAGCGGAAGCGGAGCGGTGCGGCAGGAACGAAACGAGCGTTTTCCGGCCAATGCGATGTGCACGGTCTTCCGATTTCGAACATTACAACCGATAGCGTGACGCCAGCGCGCCGCGCCGCCCCACTTGATTGTTTAGAGCTTAGCGATAGCTATTTGTTGTAGAAAGTACTCCAATAGATCTCTCTCCAGGTAGATGTTATGGCTGGGGACCAAAGGCCACAGAGAGAAAGTTGGAAGTTGTGAATACATTGAACACTGAAATACTAGTGAAGCGCCCCAGCACCACATTCGTCGTATAGCCGATCTAAAATGATCCTACATCGCGCTAAAGACATTTCGACGATCTTGCATAAACATAACTTTTAACTTTCTCTCTGTGGACTTCGGCCCCCAGGCACATCATCTGCCTAGAGAGAGATCGCTCTAGAGGAGTCTTTGTCACACTAGCATAGTCCGAACTAGGCTTCGACGTTAGTAGTACAAGTTCAGCTAACCGACGATAGATGGCGCTAAGCTACAATGCAAATGGCCTCACCCGTTCCGCGGGTCGAGCGCGATGCTGCGCGGGTGGTACTGCGCCTCACGGATCAGCACCTTGCGCATCTCGGGCGCCGACAGCCGCGCCACCGATATCTGGCCCAGCGCGTCGTCCGTCCAGTACAGATTTTCACCTGATAGAAGAAAGAAATACATTTATTAATATAGTGCTTATAGCGGAATATAGTACTCACTAAGTATTATTTTCTTACCCATCCAGTCAATGGCTAATCCTTCGCAGTTGTCGACGTCTTCTATGAACACCTCTCGTCCCGTCCCGTCCATGTTTTGTCTGACTATTTCGTATCTAGAAAAGAAAAAAAAGTGTGACTCGTCTGATTAACGCGAGTCAATGCGCAGTTGAACATTGCCAGCTACATTGTGGCAAGATGTATAGAACATCACAAATCAGTGTAGTCGACAGGTGTTGTCAAGATGGTAATGCGAAAACAGTACTGATTCTCTTCTAGTTGACTGTACATCGAAAAAAAACGGAGTAGGTAGGTAGACCAAACATTACTAACTGTACTTATATTATGCTATATAATATACCTGTGCACGTCGGAGAAGTAGAGCTGCTGCGCGCGCAAATGCGCGTCGGCGACAGTCGGGCGCGCGGCGGCGGCGGGCGCGGCGGCTTCCCACTGCGCATGCGCTGGGGCCAGCGCTTGGACCAATGGCGGCGAGCCGCGCGACACGAGGATGTAGCTGTCTAGCTCCACACCTGGACGTAAAACAGGGTAATAAGGACAAGTTTTCAATTATTATGAAAATCATTGCTGGTTTCCAAATTCGAGTCATCAAGAACCTTCCGCCAGGATCCTATCAGTCTCTCGTTGGTAATCTCCTTTTGCCGCTTTTAATGCACAATGCACAATAGCAGTAGGTACATCTGCAGGCTCGGTGTGGGTAGTGTCCTCACGCAGGCTGCTGCCTTTAAAGCACAATGTACTACAGCAGTACGCCCCGTCGTCACGCACATGTGCGGTGTACTCACGCAGGCAGCTGCCGGGCGGCTGCGGCGCGGGCCGGTGGCCGGGCCGGCACAGGCAGTGCGCCGCGCCCGCCGCGCCGCGCCATGTCGTCACGCAGATATGCGCGCAGCCACCATTGGACACGGCGCACGGATGAGCCACTAAAAAAAAATATCCCTTTCGTATTTGACTTTCGATTTTTAGGGTACATCCAATTCATTTAATTTTTTTGTTACTGAAATATCAAACGACGTGTTCATAATTTAAATTTGAGTCAGAGGCCTTTGCCCAGCAGTGGGATACCAACACAGGCAAGACATTTTTGCCCATTCACTTACCAACAGGTTGTCTCTGTCTATGGTATACGAGCGCAGCGGTGACACGCGCGGACACAGCGATGGTCGTCTGTGTGTGCGCGCTGACGTGCGAACGCGCGTGTGTGCGTGCGTAGCGGGATGTCGTCAGGACGCTCTGATTGGCCCACAGGGGCAGGTAGAGCGACGCTTCGAAGTTCGAAATTAGGGACACTCTTTCGGACTGTAAATAAAAGCATGTATGTGTGGGAAGAAAAGGGTAATCTATAGTAATCACGTTTAAAGGAGGATTTCGATAATTTGTCACATAAACCACATGAATTTCTTCATACATCTACCTGTTACCGTGGTGCATAACTCCTGATAAAGGGGCACAGACTGGCCCAAATATTACGTCGAATTAATCTCGATATAAAGGCAAGTTTCATATATTTTTGCACTTAAATGTTAACATTTTCAATCAGTGCCGTTACATTACAAAATTTGATTTTTGAACAATAACTTCACTTTCTTCGTAGAAAAGCTTATTCAAAGTCCAAATGATTTCCTATGACAAGGTACCTCGTATCCCCTGAACACGGTGACCCTGTGCCCGCCGTCGTAGTCGCTCCGCTCCACGCTGTCCATGTAAGCGTCCACCCAGTATATCCACTTGTTGGTCAGATCGAGCGTTATGGCGGTCGGGTATACCTGGAGAGAAAGAAACAAATAAATGATAAGTTTCAATGAAAATATACTTGTTGTTTCACTAGACTAGACATGCGACATAGATTATACCTACACCGTCTAACTAGCAGGGTCAGAAAATGACAAGTGGTCAACTCCCTTGAGATGTCGCGCTAATCGTCCTAAATTTGATTTTCAATGGTTATCATAACAAAAATCGTCAGATATACTTTGGTAGCTTTACACAATAAGAGCTAAAAAAATAGACTATCAATTTGAAAATATCCTTTTTTTAATTAAAGTCTGTTAAAAATGCATTGATCGGCTGTCGATCGGGCCAAATCAGTTCGGACTGAACGACTCTTACGGACGTATCATCTTTTTCGCTCTCAATACTTTGCCAAACATTTTTTTCGCCTATTGCCTTGCTCTATCAAAAACAAAACCCAGTGTTGAAATGCAAGACTCTGAAATAAAATAATAAAACACACGTACCAATCGTTCCGACACCAAGTCAACGGGCGTGCCTCCCCACAGCTCGGAGCGCAGCACGCGCGCCGGAGAGGCGCCCCATACCGACCAGAACATGTAACTGCAGAAAAAAAGTTGTCAATAAAACATTTAGACGAATAGACGAGCGGCTCTTTTTTTGAAGTCGGTTAAAAACGTCATCATCATGGCTAGTCTGGCCAATTTGAAAAATTGAAATAAAGAGAATTCCGACTAAGTCAAATCTCCGTAAAGCCTTAGTTTTACCATAAAAAATAAAGTTAAGTCCCCATCGATCCCATGTAAGCTATATTAGACTTATTCGGGCCCCAATGTTAAAACTTTAAGTTATTAGGATTTTTTTCGAAAACTGTAACTTTTATCGAAAAAGTACTTAAAAGCAAAGTTGTAGATTTCAAAATTCTGCTCGAACATCAATCACCGAGATGTACTTCGCAGGACGTCGCTTAACATATCGCCTGCGCGGTAAGAAGGGAGAGAGCGGGAAGGTGATAACGGGTGGGTGAGATGGGCGTACAGAGCAGAGCGCTCTCAACTCCACGCACTTCTCTCATCCACCCGTTAACATCCTCCCGCGCAGGCTATACGCGAGTTAAGCGGTCACCCGGGACCTGTGACCCTTCTGACAGCTTCAGACACTTCAGTAGCATTACCCGGGCGTGGGCGGCGTGGGGTCCAGAGCCAAGCCCCTTAGCTTGGCCAGCGAGTCTTGTAGCAGCCGGCAGTGTTCCAACGCGCGCGAGCACACGAACAGCGCGCCCGCCGCGCCGTCCACGAGGTACCACGCGCCCGATACCCAGTCGAGCGCCATGAAGCTGATCGCTGAAAATAATAGCAGTATAATAATAATGGGGCGTCCCAATATTGAGATTTATCGACGGTTTAGATTACTAGAAACTAAAAAAAAAAAAATAGGTAATCCACGGGCTGTAAACTATCGATAGATTGATTATTATATAGACAAAGTTGGCTACAAGTCTTGATCGTGCCCATTTTTGTCCCATGGCTATTAAATAAACAAAAAAATTCAAAAACTGCAAAAATATGCAAAATTTTACGAAGTTTCTGTAAACCAAGGAGTTTTTCGTGAAACCCTTTAAACTATTAATTTTGATGTAAAATCCAAAGCCTTCAGCAAATCTACTTTCGTTCAGAGCGAACTATTGCAAATTTAATTTTGGCCAATGAAATTCAGCAAAATAAAACTTTACGTACGGAAAAAAACCTATTGAAACAAGCAAAGCATACCATTTCACATTAGAGACCATTCCAATAGTACATAAGTAACATACTTTTTTCTTTGATTTTTGATCCCCTCCGACACACGTAACCATAACGCATAATAACGTTTCACAAAACCCCTCTTCCCCCATTCGTTACGTAATACTCAAACAATCCCTCACACCCAAGGACTACCAAATCATCCACGTAACCCAAGGATCACAACAGACTCTAGTCCACTTACAGTCCACAGAAGGGAACATAGTCGGCGGTTCGAGCTGCCAGCGCTTGGACATGTCCTCGGTGGACACGCAGACCACGCCCGAGCGGCTGAAGTTGTGGTGGATGTAGCAGAACGACCTGGAATTGCACGGAATACATTAGGCAGGTTCAAGATCAACCTACACACATTTAAGGGCCAATAGGGATGTCGACTGGATAAAAAAAAAATTGTCATAAAGATAAGTCCGTTAGTTAGATTATGGAAAAGTATGAGTCACGTGGTTTTTGGTTAATTAAATAACTAAACATCGATAATTTTATTTGACAAACATCGGCTTGAATTAAATAAAAAAATAAAATAAATACTTCTTATTAGTCGACACCCGCACTACTTACATTCTTATAATTATGCCAAGTCTGATGCTAAATACAGTAGATTGCTGTAATTTTTATTTATTTCCACGAATTCTTACAGGTTAGTTCTGTGACGCCATACTGATAATAAAAGAACTCACGAGAGTGGCATTTTTGACTGAGATTTTTTATTCACTCTTCATACATTTACCTTCCTGCAGGTGTTCTCTTTAACTTACTTGTTGGAATAATCAAAGTCCATAGCGCTGACGTGCAGCGCGGGCAGAGAGAGGTTCGCCTTGCCCGGCGGCGCGCCGGCCGGCCACACGCGGGATATGCCCTGCTGCGTGATCACCAGCAGCGAGGCCGGGTCGTCTCCGGGGTCTAAGATAAAACAACGAATCAATTTTACATACTAACTTAACCGAAACGTTAATTTCAGTTAAGTTCACGGTATGGGGCCATCCATAAATTACGTCACACCAAAATTTGCGGAATTTCAGACCCCCCCCCCCCATGTCACATTTAACTATGAAAATTACAGAAATTTTATTCAAGTGTCACAAAACGCAAACCCCCCCCCCCCTCCTGAAAGTGTGACGTACTTTATGGATGACCTGTACTTTTGCATGAATGTAATTATTTTTAAATTTATTTTATGATTGTTAAATGACCGTAATTGTTATATTATTTTAAATTGATTAAATTGTAAAACCATTTGAATATTGGAAAAGAAAGTATAATGCCATGGGTTTTAAAAAGAAAAATTGATACAAACGCCGAAAAAAGTATCGGCGATAACCCATGGGGGGTGTGGGTCCAGACCGCTAAGGTTTAGCCCGTGAGAGTCGGGCACTGACCGAGCCCACCATTCTCGGTGTCCATAATGGATTCTCCTGGCGATCGGACACCACACCAAAAAAAAAAAAAATAAACAACTCGCTTGGTTTACGTGGAAAACAATGCGCGAACCTATCCCCACCATTTAAAATCCTATTAAGTTTATTTCCACTTTATGGAAATAATCATGCAGTTCAGCTAAAAAGGGGTTCCCCGTAAAGTATGAAAAGTCTTGAATAAAGGGTTGCCAACAAGGGTTGGTTGTTAAGGAAAATTATATTCCCAAATTTTTCATGTTTTTTTATGTAACGCGCGTTGTTTGGAAAAAAAAATGCGTTACGTAATACTTAAACGCTTAATACGGTTACACGCATTTTTAATTAAAATTCTTATCTGCGACCTATTTGGTTATTATTTTTATTTACATTTACGTATTACCACAAATGCGTGTGAGGGTACCGTTTAAGATCTGTATCGTACCAGTGATGGCTGCGCAGGAGTGGCCGTCCGTCTGCAGCTTGTACCCGGCGGCGCAGGCGCACGAGTACGAGCCCGGCGTGTTGCGGCAGACCTGCGCGCACGCCGCCTCCTCCTGACACTCGTCCAAGTCTGTGGAAGAGTACATCTTAATATAACTCTCGCTAACTGCTAATTGACCACTCCTCTAATACTCAAAGGTTGGCTGGCAGATTATTTTTAGGACTGCTTTTGTACTTTTATAGGCCTTACTTAATTTTATGAGTAAGTAAACACATTTTTGAACAAATATAATCAGGGAAAAAAACAAACAAGATGGTGAAGTACGAAAGCGAATTTGTCCCTCAAAGGATCTCGTACAGCCAAACTTTGAGAGACAGCGAGGACACTTAATCATTCAGTCAGTATGAAACATGTTCAAGTATTCTTTATTGCACATAAAACACTTACAATAATATTGTAATTACGTTAGTAAACTTTGTTTCTGACTGTCCTAGCGCTTACCTTCGCACTTCCCGTCTACAGGCTGGTACCCGTCACTGCAGAAGCAGGCCAGGCCTTCATACGTCGGTCGACAGCCTTCCGCGCACTTCAGGGGTGCACATAGCGCCATTGTAACTGAAAAAAAGCGCAGATAAATATGAATAAGTTAAATAAACATACCCCCCTTACATTATTTTCTATTTTTCTCCTGTTTTTAGGGCATACGTAAACACCACGCCCTCTCTGCAGGGCAGGAAGAGAACAGAGCGTCTCTGGTATCTATTCTGACATACTTCCCTCGCTTCATTCACATTCATTCCTCTCGCCACGCTCGACGGTTTCGGGTACCTACTTCCAATTTTGTTTCTCTTCAGAACATCTGTGATCTAGACAATATAAGTTCATCGAGGATGCCCTCGACTGAACACACAATTAATGACTTAAAAAGCTTAATCTTACCATTTTAAAAGTACAGTAAGCGATCATTCCTTAACTTCCAACTTTCTCTATGTGGTCATCGGTTCCCAGGCATAACATCCACCTGGAGAGAGATCTCTCTATTGGAGTTTTTCCCACAACTTCATTGTACTTGACTGTCATGTATGCAGACCACTGCAATTGCCATTTGAGCACTATTTCTACGAAACGGCCAGGATCGGATCGATACGAAAATAATTTTATGGCGTTCAAACGATACTGAATCATACGAGTACTGTTTTTAAATATACATTGCCAAGTTGCGCACAAAAGCTGGACCACAGAAGTGTACGTGGTAGGAACGAAACTATTTGACTGGGTGTGTACCGAGCTACCGTACGAGCAGCGGAACGCGAACGGCGGTTGCGTCTCGATCGTGTGCGTCGACATGCCGCCGGCGACGTGCGGTTACTGCGGAATCCGTTCGTACTCTTTCCGATTCAATTCGGGCCGTTCGGTGGAAATAGTGATGTAAGAGGCTAATATCGTACAGTTGTCGCAGATGTCCCCCTCGTCGCTGCCGTCGCGGCAGTCGCGCGCGCCGCTGCAGAAGCCGCGCGTCGGCGCGCACTCGAACACGCCGCCTTGCGGGGTCGAGCAGCGCGCCGTGTTGTTGGGGCACTTGAACTCCTTCTGGCCTGCGGATAAAAAAACTATACGTCAACTGACAAACTTACTACTGGTTTTATTTTGCCATACCCTTCTAGGTTTGTTATTCAAATAAAGCTACCGAAAGACAGGCTAGCTGTTGGAACTTCACGGTGTAAACTTAGTCTAAAGCTAGCAGCTAAGGTTTGTCTCCTCTGTAAATGACAAATGTTTCGTATGTGTGGTGTGTGCTCGTGAAACCCTTCTGAATATATTTATCTTTACCGATTTAGCTTGACCTTTACATTTTCTGTCACTAGCAACCTGTCACTATTATACATACATACATACAATCACGGCGGAGCAACGCGCCACGCGGTGAAAAGGCGGGGTGCGAGTTTACATATTTCACCATAAGTGAGTCTCACGTACATAAATGTATGTATGTATGTACATCACGCCATTCCCAAAAGGGGTGGGCAGTGCCCACAAAACGCGGCACAGACAAAACTATGACTATTTCACGTTTCGTAGCCACTTCAAGCACAGTAGTAGGTTTTAAACTAGGCTAGCCTGTAGCCTAAAGCGTACCTAAACCTATTTATTCCCTTAGTCGTCTAACGTCATCCACGGAAAAAATGGAGAGGTGTTATTCTGAACCCGACACAACATTATTATTATTAGTAACTGTACATACAGTTTAATCCTATGATCCTAGTTTTCATTCGGCATCTCAATCACCCACTGTCGCTAAGGTCGCCATAACAATTTACTCAGATCGTTGTGCGCGATGACAAATTAATCATTCTTGCTATTGACGAGACGAGTTGATGACGACGCCGGACATCGCTTCAACGAGTGTTTATGTCCCCTGTGAGCTGTTTAGATATCATTTATCTTAAAATACAAGAATAACCCAGTGTTCGACGATTTACGAGTTAATATTGTTAAGATAAAAAATACATTACTTTAATACAGGGCTGTCCAAACCGTGGCCCGCGGCTTGAATTAAAGCGACACGCAGAATCTTTTACATACAATACATGTACATACTTCATTCTTGCGAACAAGTTTCAAACTCTCAGTTTTTGGACAGGGGACATTTTATTACTTTGGAACAAACCGAACGCAAACCGTTCAGTTCAGAAAAAATACATAGAAACCTCAATAGCAGTCTTGAAGTCCTATCTATAGATAGCCCACACGAATGGCTTTGATGAAAAAAAAATATTTTGAGCTTCATTTTTTTGTATGGGGGACAGCAAAAATTTATTGTATATTTTATATTTTTGTTTGAAAGTCTTCTAGCGATTCACAGAATACAACTACTTACCAAGTTTCGACAGTATAGCTCGTACAGTTTAGGAAAAAAAGTGGCTGTGACATACGGGCAGACAGGCATGACGCATCTATAAAAGTTCCGTATTTTACCATTTGGGTACGAAACCCTAAAAAGTGACATGATTGCACCCTGCTAAGTCTTGAACATTTCCTAGACGTGTGGCCCACGTACATTGGAACGGGTCCTCGTCGGAGTCGTCCCGCGGGCCGCAGTCGTTGTCGCCGTCGCAGCGCCACGCGTGCGGCACGCAGCGGCCCGACGCGGCGCAGCGGAACTGCCCGGCGCCGCATTGCACCTCCGTTGTGTTCGCCGATGACGAGCGATTCACGTGTTCTGTAACAAATGGCGCGCTGTTTGATTGATTTCTACCGTGTGATGTGTTGTTTGTCTACATCCATATCATAATTTTACTACTATAGGTTCAGACGCAATAAGCAAAATGGTCCACAACAAGAAACATGTATCCTGTGGTGCTTTATAATGTACATATTACATACATATAATATAACCGTCACGCCTTATTTCCTGCGGGGTAGGCAGAGACAACAGAGCGCCATTCGCTTCTATTCTGACATACTTCTTTCGCTTCACTTTATAATGTGTACTTTACAAAACAAGTGATGATCGAAAGAAGAAGACAAATTACACATATCAAATTAGTAACGCGCGGGCTGTGTGACTGGCAGCACAATCTCAATCTTATTTTATCAATATCTCAATATATTTTGTACTATTAGAATTAGACCCTGCAATGGTACCTACACCCCCCGAACATAGCCGCCCCAGACAGGCTAACTCCAACTCTAGCACCTCTAGCATTCCCCCTACTCTTCCATCCTGCTCACCACAGTGCAGCTCATCGGAGCCGTCAGGGCAGTGGTCCCTCGCGTCGCACCGCCACGCGGCGGGCACGCAGCGCGAGCCGTCGCGGCACAGGAACTGGCCCGCGCCGCACGCGCCCGCGCCGTCCGGTGTGGCATGCGGCAGGGACAGCTCCTCGCCTGGGATTCCTGCAAAATGGAGGAGTGTCAAAACTGAGTAAAATTCAATATAAAAATCTTTAATGGTCAAGCCCTCCTTAACGCGATAACATCACTCATCTATACAAAAATACACGACAATTTCACGGCTCGCAGCGACTTCTAGCCTATTTTTAGGTTTAACAGAATGCTAATCTATCGCCTAACTAAAGCAAACCTAAACTTATTTATCCTCTTACGACCCGGAAGAAATGGAGAGGTAAGTATTATTCTAAACCCGATACAACACGTCTATCTATACACAGAGATGTACAAAATACTTTTAAAAAAGTATTTAAATACAAAATGCAAATACTTTTTAAAAATAGTATTTCAAATGCAAAATACAAATACTTTTTAAAAATAGTATTTCAAATGCAAAATACAAAATACGTATTTTCAAAATACTTTATTAAAATAAAATACTTTTTTTTACTATCACAGTGTTGTAGCCCGACTGCCACAGTGTTGTAGCCCAACTGCCACAGTGTTGTAGCCCAACTACAGTGTTGTAGCCCAACTACAGTGTTGTATCCCGACGGCCAGTGTTTTTAGCTTAACTACCACAGTGTTGTTGCCCGACTGCCACAGTGTTGTAGCCCAACTACCACAGTGGTGTAGCCCGACTACCACAGTGTTGTAGCCTAACTACCAGTGTTGTAGCTCAACTACAGTGTTGTAGCCCAACTCCCACAATGTTGTATCCCGACGGCCGCAGTGTTGTGGCCCAAATGCCACAGTGTTGTAGCCCAACTACAGTGTTGTGGCCCAACTACAGTGTTGTATCCCGACGGCCAGTGTTTTTAGCCCAACTACGCCAGTGTTTTTAGCCCAACTACCACAGTGTTGTAGCCCGACTACCACAGTGTTGTAGCCTAACTACCAGTGTTGTAGCCCAACTACAGTGTTGTAGCCCAACTCCATTTAATAGACAATTACATAGTTTTGACAACAAACACTAGGTACTTGTATTAATGGGCTGTCAGCGTTAAACATTAAACGTAACGAGGAAAAATAGCGATATGTAAACTACCTAACCTACAATTAATATGTAATAACGTGCGTTTTGTTTCATCTGTAGCGCCACTAGCGGTCATTTGCTAAAATTTAAACATACATACATATTCTCACGCCTGTATTCCCAAGAGGGGAAGGCAGAGCACATGAATCACATCCAGTGCCACGTCTAGCAACTCCAGGGTAACCAGACGGCTAAACGTGACATTGCAGTGACAGGTTGCTAGCCTGTCGCCCACAATACACTAACCCTTTCCCAGAGTCGACTCTTACAATTAAAAAGTATCTTGTATTTTACAGCCATTTTCCAAATACAAAATACGTCTCGAAAAGTATTTCAAATAAAATACAAAATGCTTTTTACGAAAAAGCATTTAAATGCAAAATACAAAATAGGTATTTTGCATTTTGTATTTGCATTTTAAATAGAAGTATTTCAAATAAATCGCATCTCTGTCTATACATATGCAAAAGAAAGTGATGTTAGTTACACTAGGTATTTATAAATCGAGAACGGGTGAACCAGTTCGGCTAAAAATTTGTAGAAAAGTAGCTTAGAGCTAGGAGACGGAAATAGGATTATTTTTATAGGTATAACAAAACGTAACGAACGGAACCCTCTGGCGTAACAAAGTTCGCCGGGTCGTCTTGTACTAAATGAATAATAATAATGATTTTAAACTCGAGTCAACGATGTCAGTCCTCAAATCGTTAGCTAGTCATATCAACACATCAACAACATATGTACAATCACGCTTGCATGCCCAAATGGGGTAAGCAGAGCATCCGAAAAATCACAGAAACTAAGCCTTCTAGCATATTTTAGGTTTAAAAACAGATGGAAGAGGTATAACAGTGACAGGTTGCTAGCCTGTCGACTAAAGGCTACTTAAACCTATTTCCTTGGCCGCATCTTACGAATTCCACGAAAGGAATGGAGAGGTGTTATTCTAACCAGACACAACATACTATTATACATATGTAAACCCTGGATCTTCAAAGACATGGCAATCACAATCAGCCACATCTTTAGAAGAGTAAAAAGCAGAGAAGATTTCTGACACTTAAAGCGCTCTGGCTACATATTTTTAACCTTTTGACCGCCAAGGCGCGAAGTGAAACGCTGTGCTCCTAACGCCAAAGACGTGAGTCGGCTCTTAGATATTGCTTGTTTTTTTTCGAATGGTGCTGTATTATTTTATTTAAATTAGGTATAAAATAACTTACACTACCTATAAATAAAGTAAACTTAGAAAAAATGTTACAGCGTTTTATATTTCAGTTCTTTCGCAATAACTTCGACGCACCATTTAACGTCGTGGCGTCACGGGCACTGACTTGCGATGGCGTGATATGGCGTCTTTGGCGGTCAAAGGGTTAACTGTATTTTTCAATGGCTTTAAGATCGGTAGACGATACTGCCGCATTTTTATCTAAATGTCATCAAACTCAGCTGATGGGATCTTTGAGAAAACGATGAAAGAGCGCCTCAGTGTGTCGTTTTAATGAAAACTCTTGATTACTAAATTTAAATATTCACTTTACTTACCCGTGTAATGTCGGGTTTAGAATAATACCACTATAGTACCTCTTATGTTGAAAATTATCGGATAACTCACGTTTAATAAATCGAGTTTAGCTCGACATGTTTCGGACTAATTCGTAGCCCTTCATCTAGGAGCCGCGGCAGCTGCTGCTGCCAAACGCGAACTAGCTCGCTAGTTTAATGTCGAACTAAACTCGATTTATTAAACGTGAGTTATCCGATAATTTTCAACATGAGTGAGTCTCACAGTAGTTTAATGTACCTATAATAGTACCTCTTAACTTACAACCAAGAAATTATGCCAGATTCGTTTGCGGAACGCGAAATAGTGATGGTTATGTCTATGTAACGTTTCGTGTGCTCTACCTACCCCATTCAGAAATACAGGCTTCCAGGCGTGAGCTGTGTAGGTGTGTTGTGTATGTAAACATTTACTTACATACACACATCACTACTTTATTCCCAAATAGTGTAGTTAAAACCATGATTATTTCACGATACATAGCCACATCTAGCATTTTCTTAGGTTTTAAGTTAAGAGGTACAATAGTAAGAAGTTTATAGCCCGTCGCCTAAAATATACCTACCTAAACCAAATTCCTTACTCTCCTCTTACATCCACTGAAGAAACAGGGAGGTGTTATTTTAAGCCCGACACCACACAGCAAATCTTACTTTTATCTACTTGAATGTCTTTTTGATTACCTATTAAGTGTTTTTAACAGCGTAGGAGGCAGTAAACAGAGATAACACTAGATTTTTCTCGCTAATCTTGCGCAGAGTTGAAAGGTCACGGCTGCGGCAAAACAACGCAGAGCGTAGGTAGATTCAGTCGGAGAAATATGGCAAATTTATGCAGAGGTTACAGGGTCGGGAAAATATTTGTGGTACAGACGAAACAAAAGAATAGTCTTGTAACCTGTGGGGTGTTGGGATAGAATAACACTTTTCAGTTTCTTCCGTGGGTGTACAGTCAAAGAATTTGATAACTGTGCTACTTTGTACCTTTTTACAAAAAATGTCACTGTGACATACCGTACTATCTACTAATCAAAGCAGTATGAAACTCATTATGAAAAGGTTCAAAGTGACATATGTATCAATTTCCTTGACTGTACATCGTACCTAAACCTTCTCCTCTTATGACATCCACGGATGAAATGCAGTGGTGTTGTTCTATCCCTACGCCACACCGGAAATTCAAATTTAGGTATGTTTTTTTACCTACGTAGGTACCTATTACAAATTACAATCGAACCAACTGATTCCTGACCCACCGCAGAACGTTATCACAATAAACGTAATAAAGAATTCCTTTGTCATGCAATGCAATGGCACTATAACGTTCACTGTGAATAGGTTCTATGGTGGGTCAGGAATCAATTGGTTCGATGGTACATACATACATGACGCCTGTATTCCCAATTTTGAATTGCTAACTCATTATAATGTTCACTATTGGTTCATTTGTGTTGAGACAAAGAATTAAATACGAAGGAATCAAAAAATTTATTGTCAATTTCCTTAGTAGCCTCTTACGACATTCACGGAAAAAATAGAGGTAAATTCTAAACCCAACAAATGTGGTTAAGCTTTATCAGGTTTAGGTATGGTTCTAATTACTGATAAAGCGTAAAAGGGAAATCAAAACCAACATAGGTAGGTAGGTATTAGGTATTAGGTATTATTTATTATGTAATGATAAAATTTGCAATCAGCCAAAACCCGTGGCTTATCAACTTGTGTCAAGGTCGCCTGTCAAGGGCAGTTTGTGCCGCTTTCAGGAAGTTACAACAGCTGATTAGGTATGTATGCCTGTGCCACTTTGAACCTTTTCATAATGAGTTTCATATTCCTTTGATTAGTAGATAGTATTATGGTATGTCACAGTGTCATTTCTTGTAATAAGATACAAAGTGGCACAGGTATCAAATTCTTTGACTATACATACATACATACATAATATACATAAACGTCAACCCTGTATTCCCAAATGGGGTAGGCAGAGCTCACTAAACATTTCATACCTAGTCATTCAAATGTACAATCATTTGCCCCATGACTTTCTCCTTTTAATAATCTTATTAATGCTGCGAAAAACTCCGCCCGAACCCGAACTGAACCGTGTATGTAATTAAGGCCGGTCACATACATTCGGAATTTTTCCGTTCGGAATCCCGAATCGGAAAATCGAACGCAGTCAATCCATACAAAATCTATGGACCGCCACACACATTCGCAAGCTTTCCGTTCGGAATTCCGAACGGAATTTTTCCGAATGTGTGTGACGGTCCGTTGATTTTGTATGGATTGACTGCGTTCGGAAAGTCCGATTCGAGATTCCGAACGGAAAAATTCCGAATGTATGTGGCCGGCGTAAACCGAGCAATACTCGGCTCTAACTAGGCATATAAAACTACTACTCTACTTATTCCGTATTAGGTATACAACTCGCACAAAACAATTACAATCCTATACCTTTAAACGAGGTAATCTTGTATATATATTTATTTGTTTATTTGTTTGTTTATATATACCAGCTATCTCGGAA